>JAWPHD010008529.1:0-114160 GCA_037043455.1 Cyrtodaria siliqua | reverse complement strand
GTACATATGTTAATAAACAGAGCAGCTTCATTTGTTTTGTTTCCTTCCATCGGACTTATGTTCTCGAGCAGCGACCGATGTAGTCGGTGGTTGCAGGCTCGAACCAGGGACGGCACGTATTATTGTGATGAAGAACCGATATATCATACGCACTAGTGTTTTAAAACAGGATTTTGCATGTTATACGACTCCTGCTGCTGATGCTGCTGTTGAAAATGATGATAATGATGGCGGTCGTGGTAATGACGAGGTGTAGGAAGATGATGATGATGACGATGGCGGCGCTGACTTTAAATATTTCAGGCGCGGCGATGGAAATATTATATATCCAATAGATGTGCTTAAAAGCTCCATCCATACTTCCTTATCATTTGACTCCAAAATTAACTGCGACAGTGAAACGGCAATAATGCCGTAGATTAAAATTATCTGAGCTAAAAAAAGAGCCTGATTTTTCGGCATTTGTTTACAGTCTAAAACGCCGTAAGGTGGAATACTGTTAGTATTCAGAACAGTGTCAGGGTTCAAAATAGCTTCGTCGTCGTTTTTACTACTGCTGCTGCTGCTGCTGCTGCTGCTGCTGCTGATAGCGAGTCTTCTATTGGAAGTAGCGTCTTTTAAAATCAAGTTCTCGTTCACACTCATTTCGGAGATCTCCAATCCATGATACTGTCTTGTATTGTATTAAACTTAGTTACTACTAATCAATCGCTGAACACTTGTTGGTTGGTTTGAAGACTGGAGTTGTTGCACCGGAACTTACTGTGAGAAGCTCCGTAAATATGATGCAATGTTTTCACTTGCTACATTTTTCTCTTTGTGTATTAAAATTGTTTTCTTTGTTTCATCATTGAAAATAGGAAATACTATCGCCTTAATGTACTTACTCGCCTGTTCAAACTTTTCAATATTTGCACTTCACACTTTCATGCCAGGTAAACAATCAATTATCGCAACAATATAATTATAACACTTGCACCCTGCACCTTAACTCCACCTGCACCTTAACTCCTTCCTCCCCCGTCTTTCCCCTTACTACTGGTACAGACGAACAATGATGTAGAGGTTACATTGCACCATTGATTTTCCTTCTTTGTTTTATATAGGACGAATGTAAATCAAGAGATAAAAAATGCGCATTTTTCTCCGTAGAAAATTTTAAAACACATATCAATCAAACGATAGAGCGTCCGCCAATATAAAAATGCAATGAAAACAGGATCATGTATCATGTAAGAACAAGCCAATCTGTTGAATGACGTCACGTTCTATTTTGACACGTCACAGATATATTTACCCCATTTCTACTTTCGCTTTACTGTATATGTCAATTATAATTAAATATCTCAAACAAACACTAATCAATGTTCAAAATACATTATTTGGCTGAATTATAGGTAATAATAACAAAAAGCAATCAAAAGTATGCATTTTGTATCACAGGGAAACGTTTTTAATTAGGCACTATTTGACTATACACCACGGAAGCACAAACGCAATGGTACAATGTAACCTAGAGGGTACGTTTAATTTGCATTTTAAATGGTAGATTTCCTCTCTTTTTTGTCAATACTAGTATGTATACTTGAACTACTATAGAAATACATGCATACAATGAACGTATTATTATACATTAGTAGACTTACATTAATCTTTTGTTTTTGTTATGTTGTTCATATATTTTTTAATTGCTTATAATGTTATCTCTCTATATATCTTTAGGCTGGTATGGACGACTCAATGGCAAGGCTGGCGTATCCCCACTCTTCTACATCCTGGTCAACGTGCTGCACCTGGAGTCGGAAGCTGTCCGAGTACAGGTGCAGCTTGTCACAGAACTCTCCTTACGCAGGCTACAGAGAAAGTCAGTGAAAGCTGTACAGGGAAAGGTGTTCGCCGCCTGGAAAAGGTAAAGGGCATTTTAATTAAATTGTTAATGATAGTGATGAAAAAGGGAAAGGTATTGCATATTTCGAAGGTTTTTCTACTGCTAATCTATATTTTCGTTAAAAAAAAAGCTTACTTGAAAATAGTAACAACAGTTCTTTGAAATATTCAATTTGTAAAACTACATCTTTACATTTCAATCCATTTATTACTGCAGCATTTAATAAGAGACCTTTGAAATGCACTATGTTTAAACCAAATATTCATATTATTTTATTTAATTACAGATAGCGCGAGGGCACTTTGACCTCAACAGGCCTAATCATGTAATGTCCGCGGTGTCCAGACCTAGGATCACGAAGCAGTAGATGAAATGACAACATCATCAGTATCTACATCAGCAGCAGCAACAGCAGCAACAACAACCAGAATTCATTTAACACTTAATTGTTATTGATTATTCTTCATGCTATGAAATAAAAATCATAAAATAAGCATGTTTTTTCTTCTTTCTAATCAATTTCCCATTCAGTGAACTAAGCGACAATCAAACACTTGTATAAACACAATAGTAATTATAGTCAAAACTACCCCTAGTCAAAACGTCCCCCTTTAAAAAAATATATTTTAAGATATATATAACGTTAAGCATAATAATTAATGATTATATTCCAAAAAAAGAGAAGTACATGTATTTACTTATTGTAAAAATAAAACAAAACTAACTTCGCAAAAAGTATGGGGTTGTTTCCAACTGGATGTGAACATTTTCCCAATGAAAAAAAACAAAAAACTTTTCTTATTTTTTTAATATTTTGAGTGAACATTTATTTAAAGAGAAAAAGTGGGGAAATATATTTTTTAGGTCAGGGTAATGAAATACTACAAGAGAATGGTTATGTGCATGGTACATTTGTTTGAAAGTGAAACATTCCCAAATAAAGGCAAAACGTCGAGAATTTTTCCAACTGAAATTCCCAAAAAGGTGAGAGAAAAAACTCGCTGTAAGCTGTTGGCTATAAAATCCATTTCAATTTAAATGTATTGTTGCAACATGTTGCGTCTTTGTTGTACATTTTGTTATGTTCCATCTGTTTGGCTGATTTGCGGTCCTTTTTAACCATTATTAGTCTGGTTTTCTCCTCAATTGCCTACGCGATAGACGGGCAGGGAATCAGACTATCGGATATTCCAACAACAACAACAAAGATGTAAGTTAGGTAGTGTTTGCTTTGTAAAAATTTAAACCCGCATTTTTAAGTCGAGTTTTTTTCTGTGCACAGGTTAAACATATATTCTTAATGTAAGTATATATTAACTCCTCCAAATTGTGTGTCTGAACTTCTGAAGCACCTCCATAAACTTCTTCAACAAGAACCCTGGCACGGGGCCGGAGTAGGTGGGGTGCATATTTTTTGTGCAAGAAAGTAACTTAAATGAAGCTATATGTCTGTTTATTATTTTATAAACCTGTACAGTAATATGCAAAGCATGTTAATGAGAAATGTATTATTGCAGGGTTGGCACCTGCATTATAAATTAAATTGATTCATTATGAAAAGCATAAATAAATCCAAGGCCCGCACTATTTAGCCATTTAAGCCATTTTCCAAAAATAAAAAGTGGGTCATGTGCCATTTTTAGTGTGACAATATATTTTCATTCATAAATTCATGATACAGTGCATTAGGGTGTATCGCATTCATAACTTTCACATCCTGTCATTAGTTACAGACATGGCTTTTTTCAACAAAATTGGGAAGAGGCCCAGGCCTGTCCATTTTGGGAAAAACGTGCTTATTTCTCATTTTGGGAAAAATACAAGGTTTCATAAATTAAGTAAATATGACCTAAATATACTTTATTTATATTGTCATCCATTATTTACCCTAATTATTAACTTTTCCAAGTCGGAATTTACTTGGCAGCCAAAAACACACTGCAGAATTCATGCTTTTTCTCAAATTCTGAGAGACTGCTGTTTTCCGATTGGGAAATATTTCTGCCACAGTTGGGAAAAAACAGTCCAATTTTCTGTTGGAAAGGGGCCCTTTACAGGCCTCTGTTATATAAGGTAAAAAAGCCCTGACAGATCTCCAAGATGCTGAGATATTCAGTAGGTGAAAATAAAGGCATTTACTCTGACTTTATTTAAGAAATAATAAATATGTACCTATGATACGTTAATTACAACAAACTTGCCATGCTGCCAAACCTTGCACACACCCGAGATAAACGCATCATATGCATCAGTACATATAACATTAATAAGCATCTTGAACAAGGTGATAACGTTTGATAACGTCATACAGCGCAAGCTATATGACGTAAGCAATTGTAATGTTTTGTGTTTACCTATTATTAAATGAAGTAAAGCAATTGTCCAGTTACACATTTATTCCTTGTTACAGCTACATGTTAAAACTAGAGAATCCCCTGTCTTGCATAGCATGTGATCTTATATAAAACAATACTAGCTCAAGTTGTATATACCAGCTTATAGATATAACAATATCATTACAGCAATGACTTAATTGTTTGTCACGTGACTACTTGTGTATTGCAAAGCAGAACTTTGGATACGGGGGCGCACTCGTGATTTAATTACTACGCATCCGAACTCCTAACTGTATTTTATTCACCGATAAAACACAGGTATGTATTTATTATTTAGATTCTAACACAACAATAAAGCCATTGTTTACGCTATTGTTGGGGCACTATATATTATCTCGGAGGTCAAGGTAATCAGGCTTCTATGTTTACAGGCTGTTCCATTGGGCGCCCCCGTATGCAAAGTTCTGCTTTTCAATACACAAGTAGTCACGTGACAAACAATTAAGTCATTGCTTACGTCATATAGCTTGCGCTGTATGACGTTATCAAACGTTATCACCGTGTTCAAGATGCTTATTAATGTTATATGTACTGATGCATATGACATACATGTGATATCTACCGCCGGGAGCTAATTTCTCCCAGGATTTCATGGAATTTTCCGGCCTCCCGCTGAGAGCTCCATTTCTCCCGGGATTTCAAAATTTCGCTATTTGCAAATCCTTTTGGGTAATTGCTATGATTTATTGGATCAAGACTGAGTTTAACATAGTTTATCGGATATTTGGAGATTACACAATCCTACAAAACGCCAATATACATGGCATTCAAATAACAGACCACCAATATTTTGCCGTCTTGATTATTTTCTTATTAAGTTGTATATACCAGCTTATAGATATAACAATATCATTACATCCTTCCTCTTTCGAAATAAAGAATTGATTAACTTATTATGATCAAATTAAAATAGTTATTTAACTGTAATTTTTGAATTCTTAAAATAAAATCTCTGTTCTGTAGCTGTGTGTGTATAAGCGTTTATTTATCCTCGCTGTATTGCACTAAGCATTTTAGCGAGCAGACCTAGATTTTAAGTCTCATCCGAAGGACTGGTAAGGTAGGAAATACTTTTGAAATATTTCGGTAATTAACCCAAATTCGGTCCTGGCTGGGATTGAACGCGCGATCCCTGGGTAGCTAGTCTCTAATGCTACTCTTCGCGTGCATCTGAATGGAATTTCATTCATGTAGATAAACAGTCAACAGCCTATTTCATTCACACTAACAATTAAGCAGCCTGACAGTTAACAATTATAGTGATGTAAATCGTGTGTTTATATCTGGGAATCTGTCAAAGAGAATTGTTTTTGTTTCCACAAATATGTTAGTTAGGGCGTAATGTCAACAATGTGATAGTCAAAATAAATGAATGAAACATAATATTTGACAGTTTATAAAGATAATTAGGTGTTCGCCCTCAATATAAAGATGCTAGTATTTGTCACATATCGTAGATTATCATCTGAGTGTGTGTAGCATTAATCCAGTGTAGAGAAATCGGACCTTTTTATACAAAACACGTTTTATTTTTTAACACTTTGATTATTTGTATTTGTTTATTCCACAAATTCACCGTATTTTTGTGGTTTCTTCACTTCTCTACCACTGCGTGTAAAGTAAGGAGTGTCCTTATTGTCGTAAGAGTTTGTCGGTGCTTCTATTGGTGTTTCCTGATTGGTAGTAGTAGTGGCATCATCATCACCACCATCACTAAAGTGGTTGTTCATAGTATTTTCCTCATTTGTGCGTATCAAATGTTTGCGATTTCTGCGATATTTCCCCAACTGAGTTTGAACATTGTGTGATCTCGGAGTTGCGGCTTTATCAATTATTACTCCTGGTTCCCAGTTCATGTTATCATTGCGTTTGATTCGGATCGTGTCACCTGGTTTTAAATTTGGCATGTCTTTACTGTTTTTATCGTTGAAGATTTTTTGTTTTTCTTGCTTCTTGTTCAGTTTTTCATGGATTTCCCTTGATTTGACGAGTTTGGGTTTAAGCTGTTTTGTGGTACAGGGTAGTGTTGATCGTAATCTCCTGTTCATTAATAACTGTGCCGGTGATGCCAAATTGTCTATTGGAGTATTCCTGTAGTTGAGAATACTCAAGTACGGATCTTTTCTGTCAGCTTTTGATTTCTTCAGAATGTTTTTCACTGTTTTTACAGTAACTTCTGCTAATCCATTGGAAGCTGGAAATCTTGGACTAGATGTTGTGTGTACGAATCCCCATTTGTTTGCGAATCGTTTAAATTCTTCTGAAGAATAATTCGGACCATTATCCTCAAAAGGTATACCATGACGACTGAAAATTGATTTCATATGTGCTATAACAGTTGCCGCCTTCATGTTTTCGAGTTTCGCAATTTCAAAATATCTCGATTGATAGTCAGCAACCAGCAAATAGTTATCATTGTCCCATGAGAACAAGTCTGTTCCTACAATTTGCCATGGTAATTCTGGAATCGTCGATGGTATCATGCTTTCTTTTTGGTTTGCATTTCTATGTTCTAAACAATTACTGCATTTTGACACATAATCTTGTATTTGTGCATTTATGCCTGGCCAAAACATTGTCTCTCTTGCCAGATGTTTTGTTTTTTCACACCCCATGTGACCTTCATGTAACTTACTTAACATATCTCTGCGCAAAGATGAAGGTATAACTATTTTTTCTCCTTTCATAATCAGTCCATCTGCAAATGAAAGTTCATCTCGGAATATGAAATATTCCGTTATCTCATTGTTGCACTGACCTTTTACTTCAGGCCAACCATCTTGCATGGTTTCGAGTAATATTTGCAATTTTTTGTCATTCAAAGTTTCTTTTCTGACTTCAACCAATTTTTCTTCTGTGATTGGCAGATTACTAACCACTTGATGTATGTAGCATTGCAAGTCTGAGTCAAGATCACCATTTCCACTGTCATTCAAATATGCTCTTGATAGCGTATCAGCTATGTGAAGTTGACTTCCTGGTTTGTATGTCAGTATGAAATCATACTTTTGTAAACGTAAAAGCATTCTTTGTAACCTAGGAGGTGCACTTTGCAATGGCTTCTTTAAAATGGATTCTAACGGTTTGTGATCAGATTCCACCAAAGTGTGATTTGCAAACGTAAACATGTTGAACCTTTCGAGCGCGAAAAGTACAGCTAGTAACTCTTTTTCAATTTGAGCATATCTAGTTTCTGCATCTGTCATTGACCTGGACGCGTACGCTATTGGTTTGTCATCTTGTAAACAAACTGCTCCAATCCCCGACCTTGAACTGTCACAACTGACTGTTACTGGTTTCTTTGGATCGAAATAAGAAAGTACAGGACTTTTTGTCAAACAGTTTTTGGTTTTCTCAAAAGCACTTTCTTGCTCAGATTTCCATTCGAATTCATTGTCTTGTCGCAATATATTCCTTATTGGCTCTGTCATTTCCGACATGTTTGGGATGAATTTCGACATATACTGTACAGTTCCCAGCAGACGTTGTACCCCTTTTTTGTCAGTAGGTGCGGGCATTTCCTGAACCGCTTTCACCTTATTAGGATCTGGTTTGATTCCATCTGTTGACTATACATGACATATGACATACAATGGTATACCTTTTGAATGACATCATTTTGTTCTAATTTCTGTAGAGCTTTTTTCAACTTGTCTCTTAGTTTTACAGGAACTTTTCTTGTGGGAGAGATGACAGGTTTCACAGATTTATCCAGTTCAATTGTGTATGAGGTCTTTAAGCATCCTAGACGTTTGAACACTTCTGGATATTCCCGCATGATTGATTCTTTGTCACATGTATTGACGGATAGTATGATTTTAACAAGCTCCAAATCTTGAGATGATTTAAATCCGATAAGAACTCCGTTTCAATCAACGTCTTTTCAATTTTTGACTCTATGCCTTTTATATCCGATGCCTTTTTTTTTTTCAGTCAATAAGTCTTTTTTCTTTTTTGCAGATGTATACTTTATAGTTTCATTACTAATTGTTCCTTTTAAGATTTCCCAGAGAGTACTTGGATTTGCATTATTATTTAAGCCAGCTATTCTGCGTAATGCTTTACGGATGCTTTCTTGGTATTCTGTTTGTAATAATATGCTATTATTTAATTTGAAATATCCAGGACCTTTTGGATTGCTTGCTAAATCTAAAGAAATTGTAACAATTGAGTGATCTGTTTTAAAACCTGTCTTTATTTGGCTTAGCGAAACATTTTTAACAAGACTGTCTGAAATTAGAAAATAATCAAGACGGCAAAATATTGGTGGTCTGTTATTTGAATGCCATGTATATTGGCGTTTTGTAGGATTGTGTAATCTCCAAATATCCGATAAACTATGTTAAACTCAGTCTTGATCCAATAAATCATAGCAATTACCCAAAAGGATTTGCAAATAGCGAAATTTTGAAATCCCGGGAGAAATGGAGCTCTCAGCGGGAGGCCGGAAAATTCCATGAAATCCTGGGAGAAATTAGCTCCCGGCGGTAGATATCACATGTATGTCATATGCATCAGTACATATAACATTAATAAGCATCTTGAACACGGTGATAACGTTTGATAACGTCATACAGCGCAAGCTATATGACGTAAGCAATGACTTAATTGTTTGTCACGTGACTACTTGTGTATTGAAAAGCAGAACTTTGCATACGGGGGCGCCCAATGGAACAGCCTGTAAACATAGAAGCCTGATTACCTTGACCTCCGAGATAATATATAGTGCCCCAACAATAGCGTAAACAATGGCTTTATTGTTGTGTTAGAATCTAAATAATAAATACATACCTGTGTTTTATCGGTGAATAAAATACAGTTAGGAGTTCGGATGCGTAGTAATTAAATCACGAGTGCGCCCCCGTATCCAAAGTTCTGCTTTGCAATACACAAGTAGTCACGTGACAAACAATTAAGTCATTGCTGTAATGATATTGTTATATCTATAAGCTGGTATATACAACTTGAGCTAGTATTGTTTTATATAAGATCACATGCTATGCAAGACAGGGGATTCTCTAGTTTTAACATGTAGCTGTAACAAGGAATAAATGTGTAACTGGACAATTGCTTTACTTCATTTAATAATAGGTAAACACAAAACATTACATGGTGTCAGAAGTAAAAACAACGTAAATAAGACATAATAATTATTGTCAATCATGGATAACCTGAAACAACCACCGGAGTTTAACTTTTCTCATGAAGGAAACATTTCTGAGCAATGGAAAAAATGGAAGTTAACAATTTTATTATATTTAGACATCGCAATGCCAATAAGCAACGAAAACGAAAAATGTAAAGCGTTGTAATATATAATAGGTCAGGAAGGACGTGATATTTACAGTACGTTTGTCTTTACTGATGAGCAAAAAGACAAGATCACGCCTCTCATTGAAAAGTTTGACACATATTGCAATCCGAAGAAGAATATTACAATGGAGAGACATCGTTTCAATACACGAAACCAACTGCAAGGTAAAACAACAGATCAATTTGTGACATACTTAAAGAATATGGCATTAAATTGTGAATTTGGAGGCATTAAAGATGATCTCATACGCGACAGAATCGTGTGTGGAATAAGCTCAGAAAAGGTTAAAGAAAGGTTTTTACGCGAAGATAAATTAACGCTAGACAAGGCACTGTCTATTAGCAGGGCAGATGAGGAATTAAAGAGACAACTGCAAAGTATGCAAAATGCCTCGAGCTCATCGGTTGATGCGGTCAAAAAGAAACCAAAACATCAAAGTGCAAGACCTAAAGAAACTAGTGTAAGGCCAAAACTCGTGAAATCCGACAAATTTCATTGCAGAAAATGCGGATCACTACATAGTAAAGGTCAATGCCCCGCATATCAACAGAAGTGTCATAAGTGTAAAACACTAAATCATTTCGCAAAATGTTGCAGAAGTTATCAAAAAAGGGATATTCATGATTCAATTAAATGAACAGTCAGATAGCGATGATGACTATCTTTACGTTGGAACAGTCAATAAAAGGAACAAGATGGACATTTGTTCAAATGAGTGTTTTTGTACATTGAAAGTTAATAAAATGGATATACGATTCAAAATAGATACTGGTTCACAAGCTAACATTCTCAGGGCTGTACAAATATTTTTTTTAGCCACTAGTCCGGGACTAGTCACCCTGTCAAAAGTGAGTAGTCCCAAAAAAATTGTGAATAGTCCCAAAAAATGGACACAAGTCCTGGATTTTTTCGATTTCTCAATATGTTAAAACTGCGTCTTGCATACTCATTACAATTCATTACACACAGTAAAGGAAACAATCCTTATTTACTCTTCAGACAATTTCTGTATGTTTTAGTGGTATAGATTGTAGACTGCCATTGGGTGAAACAGTAGCAATAGTAAGAATCACATCTGCATATTTAAATTTCAATATAGATATTGAGTTTCATATTACAGTTCAGATAATCATTTAATGGAAAGAAAAAAGTCATTATAACTTTATATAGGTAAGGGGCTACAGATGAGATTCTTAACTTTATTACCATTTTACCTGTAACCTAAATGCAAAAAATAAATAACATGTGAATCAACATAAACATTTTATTTTTATGTTTTTGTCCACTACACCAGATGATTTTGACTTTTTGATTGGCTGTGTATCACATTCTACATTTTTCCTCTTTTTATTTTTACTTTCACTTTCGCTTTCACTCTGAAAATTTTCCTTATTTTTAACACTGAAAAAGTTCAACAAACTCATTTTTGAAATGTAAACGTTAACACTGCCGAATACGAAATCAAACTGATTATGTGTATCAGTTCGTTCTGTTTTTATTTTATTTGTTTGACAGCTCAATTCTTCGAACGTAATTAGTACACTAACTATGCACAAACCGTTACCCCCACCCGCCTTTCAAGTCTGTTACAATTACGCTCAACAATACACTGAGAAACAATAATAAATCACACCTACCGTTTCATATCAAACATGCTTCCATTATCAAACGTCCTGAGTTTCTTTACTCATCGAAAGATTGCCGACAAATCGGCCTGATTGCGAATTAATCAATGTGTTAGTGTTATTGTTTCAGTGTATCGCCATTTTCAGCTCACCACGTGACAAACAGGTAATCACGTGTGATTTACATGTGATTTACATGTGGTAGTCGTTTCATTGGCTAGCGGGTCTGGATTAAAATAGATCGAGTCAATTGATTGGATAATGTCGACAATGCCCACTGTCAATTTAAGTAATTTGGAGGCGGGACTTCCGTCATGGCTGATTGTTGATAAAATTGCCCGGGGTATTGGATGATCGCCGCTGTGGATGCTAATTGCATTACATAAGCGAGTGCAATTAAAGGATTACGTTGAGAAGTGTGCTGGGGTTGTTTTATGATAGGTGGCCGATATTGTAAATTTGACAAATCTGGGACTGAAATCTTTCAAACAGTGACACGCCCGACTTTCTCTTTTTTAAAATTGGACTAGTCCGGGACTGAAATCTTTGAAAAAGTGACACACCCGACTTTGGTTTTGGACTAGTCCCGGGCGTCGGGCTATAGGATTTGTACAGCCCTGATTCTGTCAAAGGATATTTACGATAAAGTGAAATCAAAAGGCACCAAGTTGTCAGCAACTAAAACTCAGTTATCAAGCTACACTGGAGACAAATTGAAGGTCATTGGGAAAACAGTATTGCCATGCAAAGGCAAAGAAACAGAGTTTTATGTTGTGAAATCAAATCAAATTTCTCTTATCGGATTTAAATCATCTCAAGATTTGGAGCTTGTTAAAATCATACTATCCGTCACTACATGTGACAAAGAATCAATCATGCGGGAATATCCAGAAGTGTTCAAAGGTCTAGGATGCTTAAAGACCTCATACACAATTGAACTGGATAAATCTGTGAAACCTGTCATCTCTCCCACAAGAAAAGCAATGACGATAAAAGTAGTGTCATTAATAATGGGCACATAACAGATTTTTTCTCGATTAAATGAGGGGTTAGACAGGGATGCCCACTATCACCTTATCTGTTTATTATATGTATAGAATTGCTCTCATTTGAAATAAAAAACAATAAGGATATAAAAGGCATTACTGTAGCAGACATTGAGATTAAAAAACATTATTTGCGGATGCTGCAACTTTCTTAACTGATGGATCAAAACAGTCATTTGAGAAACTAATTCATACTTTGGATTCTTTAGGAAATATATCTGGTTTGAGACTCAACACCTCAAAATGCAGTGTTTTAAGAGTAGGTACAATGAAAAACAGTCAAATACAATTTTTAGAAAATCGAAAGTTTACATGGTCATCTTAAAAAAGCAAAAGCTCTTGGAATGGTTTTCAATACAAACAAGATTGATGTTTTTAAACTTAATCTGGAACCTAAACTAGAACAGTTCAAAAATTGTTTAAAAAGTTGGCAGCATAGAAAACTAACCCTACTTGGAAAAATTACTGTTTTAAAAACTTTTGCTCTTCCAAAGGTAATATATCCACTAACCGTCCTACCCGATCCTCCAAACGAAACAATTAAAGAAATAAACGATATTATGTTCAAATTTCTTTGGGACCAAGCAAAATTAAAAAAGCCACAATTATACAAGATTACGAAAATGGGGGTATTAAAATGATTGATATACAGAAATTTATATACTCTCTTAAAGCCAGCTGGATAAAAAGGTTAATGGACAATACAGCCGGTCAATGGAAACAAATATATTTATATGAATTAGAAAAATATGGAGGAAATACAATTTTTGAATGCAACATTAATGAAAACGATATCAAAAAAATGTTTGAAAAAAAACTTTTTTTACAAAATATACTTAGTGCATGGGAAAAAATAAATAAACACGCTGAAGTTAAAACAGTAAGCAAAAGTATAATATGGAATAACTCGAACATAAAAGTAAACGGCAAACCAATATATCATAGAGACTGGCTTTATAAGGGTATAAAATATTTTGAACACATATATGATTATAGACGCAAGCAATTTTATAATTCTGAATTTTTTGCTTACCTATATGACATACCACAGAAAGATTTTCTCAAGTATACATCATTAATATCATGTATTCCCCAAAATTTCAAAAATAAAATAAAAAACGAACAAATTTGCAATGCACAAAACGTTACACCAAATCTTTTAGAAAAACTTCAAAAATCCAATTATACAAACAAATTTTTGTACAATCATCAATTACGAAACGAGATTAACAATGATATTATACAACAACACAGTTGGGAACAAGAGTTTCAAAACGCTAATTTAGAGTGGAATTTTTTTTACACTATACCAATATATTCAACTATTTCAACAAAATTGCGCGATTTCCAATATAAATATCTTATGAGGATTGTAGCAACCAATACAAAATTACTGAAATTTAAAATTTAAAATTGCTAATTCTAATCTTTGCGATTTCTGTGCAATGCAAACAGAAACAGTAAATCATTTATTTTGGGAATGTATGCATATACAATCTTTCTGGTCAGATTTGCATACATGTAGGTTCTTAATTACACATGACATACATATTAACTTGAGTTTGCAAAATATAACCTTTGGTATAGTTAATACGCAAACACATGTAAATGTATTGAATTTCATAATTATAAATGCAAAATACTTCATTTACATAAACAAATGTAGGAAAACCATTCCAAGTTGTTTAGGTTACAAAACATATTTATTTAAAAGTATAGAAATAGAAAAAGAAATTGCTCTTAAAAATGACAAAATAGACAAACATAACAGCAAATGGAGATCCTTTCTCCTAAATTAATTTTCATATCTTGTTTTTGAAAGGGAAAACGCACGTCCATAGTTACTCTTTAAAAATAAATAATGTTAAACATCACCTGGGCTGGTATTCGTTGTTTTTTTTTGTTTTGTTTTGTTTTTTAATATTATAATGTTTTTTTTTTTTCATTCTTTTTTCTAATTACACTTAGTAAATCTCTTTTTTTTTCTAGACTACATTTCTCTCCATAGGTTTTTTTCCTTTGTGGTATTATATAGTATTCAATGTATTGACATTGTAATTCCCAAGTAAGCAAATTGATTGTTCTTGAAAACATTTTAAATTTAATATATTTAGTCATTGAATTCTGTATAATATTTCAGGAAAATACTTTTCCTTTTTTTTATTTAAGAACCAACAACTTTATTCCAACAAATTGTATTAATGGAACATTGTATAGATATTTTTGTTACATATATATGTAGAAGATTCAAGCTCCTTTTTCTTCTTTCAACAAAACGAGAAATAGAGCCATTATTAGTAGTCAATTTTAAATAAAATAACTTACAAGCATAGGCACATTCAAATGAGTAAATAATGAAAATAAACAATGCGATGGGTATTGTGTATTTTTTGTTGTAGTTGTTGTTTTGGTATTGTTTGTTGTTGTTGCTGAATTTCTCTTTTAGTATGAATGGTAAAAATATAATCCATTTAAAAAAAAACATGATCGGGCAGAAATCTTCCACAAAAACCAAAAACATTGTATTATCTTTAAGTCTACACTTTATTATATATGTTTTAAATCAAAATGTATATATAAACCATGTATGAAAATAATGTTGAAAATAAAGATATTATATTATAAAAAAAGAAAAAAAAGACTGAGTTTTACGAATGATTCAAAAAATAAACACCAACGTCTCATCTATATCTGTGAAAACATTGCCGCTGGGCAGGTAATTAAAAGGATTAGCATGTCAGCTAATTAGTTTTATTTATTGTGTGAAAATAATGATTGGACTGTTTGTTTATGACCCTTGTCGGTGATATCTGTAATGTCGATGGAAGATTGATAGAAATATACCGACTGTAATTGGGATGGTAATTAGCGAATTCAGCATGGATTGATATTTGGTAAAGGATGAAGATTTCAACTAATCGATTGCAGTTTGTCATGATGAAAGAAGTGTTTTGTCTGTGTATAAAATGGGAAGCATCTTCATTATGGTTATTACTTTGAAAATCAAAATGCATATTGCCATAAACGAGATCTATCTCCGGAGTCTGAACTTTCCAGGCCCAAAAAGCAGAAGTATCTTGCGAAGTATAATTCTTCATGGATAAGTTGTAGTCCTTTATTAAGGTTTATATCAGGAAAAAAATCTACTGGTACGCGTTAAAAATTCGAGTATAAAAACCTCCCTGGTTTTTGTCATATCTCCCTTGAAAAAAAGTCAAATCTCCCTAGTAACCCTCCTGAAAAGATCACATGTATGGTATGATGAGTTTATATCGGGTGTGTGCACGGTTTTGCAGCATGGCAAGTTTGTTGTAATTAACGTTTCATTAAAATTACTGTTGAGTTTGTCTTCATGACGTATATTTACCAAGTGATGTCATGTAACGTGGCACTTCCAACGGATGAAATATACGCGGGGAATTAATGGAACAGCTGTGTTTTATCGTAGAATAACATACAGCTGTCTCTTCTTTGTGTATATGAAAGAATGCCGAGGTCGTGTTAGAATCTTAATTCATAATTTTTCATTGCAGAGATGTTGAGATTGTATCTTATTTTCAGTAGGTGATGAAAGTTGTATTACTCGGGTTTTATCCTTAGTTTCTATAGTAAAATAAACATCTTTGGCATAGTAAAAAGATGATAGTTTTCAAGATTTTGATTTTGAAAGGTACATATATTGAATCAATTTGCATGAATGTGCATGAAATATGCAAGGTTTGAAAAGAACACATTGTAGATACCTTAATTTTAACAGTAAACTTGGTTGAACATCAACGATAAAGACGGAGTTTATCACCTATTATGTATGTCTTATTTCTGGTCACTGATTGGTCTTTTTTTTTTGATGATGCTCTATCATAATTATGAATCTGTATCCCTCTTTCCTATTGAATTCGTGCTCTTACAACTGATATAAAAACACAACGTGTGTACTTTTGCGCATTCTAGTATTGACAAAGTTGTGTTCCTGTCTACAAAGCTCACAAAAAACACTGGAAATGAGGGTAATACAGGTAAAACACCTGTTGGCTGCATACTGCAAATTAAACGTTTTTATACAACAAAATATTACCAGCAGGTGCTTACTTTTAAATTTGCTTCATTTTGTATAAGAAAATAAAACGGGTCAGGTCTATTCTCACTCGTTTCCATTTTAATAAAATATTACAGCCAAATGACAGATCAAATTTACACATTTCCCACTGGGGACCTCTTTTTGGATAAGCCAATCAGAAAGCACGAATTCAATAGGAAGCTTCTGGAAGATCAGTTGACATGGCCTACTTTCACTTTCTCTTTGTCATTTGAAGATTATTGTAGTATGTAGTTATTGAAATGTTTATTTAGCTATATTTTCAAGTATTTTTTTATTACCTTCAAATATGCTCGTGGGGAAGTCGCGCGCTAACCACGCATGCGCAGTTATGTGTTTTTAATTGCTGTCCAATATTAAACAATGCTTCCCCATGACAACAGCAGCAGACGATAATAAATAAAACTCTAATTTATATAACCCTGTTTACATAACATGTAGGCATCAACAATATTGGAAAAATACAGTACTGCAGTAAAATATTGATCGGTCAAATCGGTAGCGGACATTTCCAATTTACGTAATGGAGACAACTCTTGTTAATATATTTAGGTCATAAATGGGATGAGTTGTCTTTCTTAAGGAATGGGGCGTCCAATATAAATGTATCCGTTTTTTTAGCAATTTGGCTACTATTTCTGTACCGCTGTCAAGCAACGGTTATTGGTTACCCTTTTGAGGGCCCCTATTAACAGCGCATGCGCGAGCTTGTAATCGGATGTTGTCATTTTTTACAATGAAGTGAACTTAACTTTACTCTGTAAGTTATTTTTGTTTGAATAATATCAAATAACAACAAACACTACAATAAACACTATTTTCTGTTTGGATACTACTTGCATACCAGTAGCTGTACACACAAAATGAAGTTTTTAATATAATTATCAGTACAAATTAGTTTTAGTATACTACGCTTTCACCCAATGATTACTGCCAACACAACTTAAACATACATCAATTGGTTATGAGTAGATAAGAATTACTGATTTTCTCGGTATTTAATGAATTATAATGAGTATCTGAATCCGTTAAATCAGAATCAACTTTAACATAATGAGATGTCATCAGCTGGGTATAAGTAATAGATAGAGTCAGGTCGCAGCAAATGTCTCAGTGAGCTGGTTAATTTAAATACATTTAAAATTGTGATAAAACAAGATACGTAAAAGTATTAACGATAACTGACACATGTGACAAGGACAAAAACAAACAGACATATTATTTTTAAGGCAAGTAAAAAAAGACAGCGCTTGCGACAAAAAACACAGGGCTTGTGGGAGAAAAAACAGGGCTAGTGGATTTTTAGGACCCACTAGCCTTGGGCTAGTCCCCTAAAAAAATATTCTTGGAGCCCTGAAGTGCAGAATATCCAATGAGCGATAATTTATAAAAAAATCCCATCTTGCCCATATTTCTGTGTGGTTTGAGATTATACATTGTTTTGTTTTTTCTATTGTTTGGGAACATAACCCATACCATAACATTTGAGAATTTTTAGCGCAATTTTTCATAAAATTGGGAAAAAATACAGTAAAACATTAATATAATAAATTGTATCTTTAATACACTATTATTAAAGGTCAACAGCATATTAAAAGCATTCTTTTCTCAGTACTTATCCCACTTACACATTTTTTTTCAATTGGGAAAATTGGGATAAAAATATATCGTAGCTTAATGAGTATCATTAGGCCTAAAAAAAAAAAATTGTGGTTCTGGTAACATGTTCAAAATTAGTAGGTAGGGTAGGTCGGATTTTTTTTTTTTTTTAAGGATTTTTTTTTATGAACGCAAAGAAGATGCACTGAATTATGTACTATAATTACTGTAATTATAATTGTTTTCTATTTGCTCTTCACTTGTGTACATACATACTTCATATTTTTTTTTTTTAATTTTTTTTAATTTTTTTAATTGTTTTTTTCGAAATGGACCGTCAGGGTCGGCGGGTATTTGTAGTAAGGGTCGGGTGACCCGAACCACACAATTAATTTTTTTAGGCCTTAATTCAATATAAAAGGTTAACCTATTCTGTGTTGATGAGCCTTTAAACAACATTCAATTCAATATAAAAGGTAATTAACTCACACGCTTATTTCACACCATTGAAAAAAACACAGCATGATACATCACAAATTATCCTGATACGATTGTAAGACGTGTATATCCATCAATCATCCAATAAAATCCTGAACGTAATTTGGACTTGACAAATCAAATACAGAAAACTCTTTCTTAATTTGCACATGTAATGTGTCAAAAGAGTTATTGACAGACCCACGTGACGTTTATCAACACAATTTTATGAGGTATTTAGTGTATTTCATTGATGTAGTCTGTAATTAAAAAGTATATGGAAGTGCCTACTACATATGTACTACACAAATAAGTTGCAAAACTTAGCGTTATGGGCGGTGGGGGTGCTGTCTCTATGTTCCTACGCCCATGAATTAAAATGAGTTTGTATACTGTCACACTCATCATTAAAGTAACACGAATATTTAATCGACACAAAGAAGAAAATGCAAAAGTTTGATTTTTAGCTTGACTATTCGAAGAATAAGAGAGCTTATGTAATCACCCCGGCGGCGGCATCCCACATCAAGGTTTGCGTGTAATCTGTGTTTACAAGTCTATGTCTCTTACATTTCTTATCCTAGCACAACCACATTTGGCCATGGGCTTCCTTATAACATTATTTTAAGGGCTGCATAAGTAATTTTGGTTCCTGTAACCCATGGGCTCCCATGGAACCCACATTCTGATAGCCCTTAAAATGTGTGTCATTTCACGTACAATTTTGCATGTTAGGTCTGTATCTCTTACATTTCTTGTACTAGCGCAACTAAATTTTGTTTTCTACAAATTCTGGTCTCCCATGGTACCCAAATTGTGATGGCCATAAAATGTGCAATTCTGATAGCCCTTAAAATGTGCCCCATTTCACATCCAATTTTGCATGTAAGCTGTGTTTACAAGTCTATATCTCTTACATTTCTTACCCTAGCACAACCAGATTTGGCCATTAGCTTCCTCATAGCATTATCTTAAGGGCTGCTTAAGTAATGTTGGTTCTTGTAACCCATGGGCTCCCATGGAACCCAAATTCTGATAGCCCTTAAAATGTGTCTCATTTCACATAAAAATTTGCATGTAAGATCTGTATCTCTTACATTTCTTGTACTAGCGCAACTAAATTTTGTTTTCTACAAATTCTGGGCTCCCATGGTACCCAAATTGTCATGGCCCATACAATGTGCAATAAAGACAGATCAAGGTTTGCGTGTAAGCTGTTGTATATATCTATAATTTTAGTTTGGGATTTCTTATAGCATTATGCACTTTATTCATACTTCACCCATATTGGGGCATGGGCTTCCTCCTCCATCCCACGACCCGATTTGTTTTATTTTTTGTTTTTTATTTGTTTCATATTTCTGTGTTGTTTTGGTAAATTCATACACATATAATATCTATGTTGCACCCTCACCACCCCCACTTCCCCACTCCCGCCGGGGCACTCGAAACCGGATTTTATTTTATTTACATATTTCTGTATTGTACACATATAGCCATGGAGGACAGTGGGAGGGGAATTGTTTTCATTATTTGGATATTAAAATTTTAATTTGAACGCTGTCATTTACATTTAAAACAATAAAAAAAAACAGAAATGAGGCCACAATAAAAATTGCTAGATTCTAATCCCCTCCCTCCCCGAGTTGTCTTTCGACCACAAATTTCTTTAAAATGACATCAATTTTGGATTAAAACTGATAAAAGTAAAAAATTAAAAAGTGCACACCCTGCCCCAAGTTTTACTATAATTTGTATGAGATTCTAACAATAATTTTATATCAGCCCGAGTTTCTGTGCCCGCCCCCAACCACACTCCACCCCATCATTGTTTTAGCCTTCTTTTCTGATGGTATATACTGGTTATATAATTTATTATTCTCTGAAAAATCAAATAGTTCTCCGACAGCTCGTTTTATATATATATGAATTAGTACAATGTATTATTAAAGGGAATATAGCGACACAGCCAAACCGATTTTATTATTGAGAGTTCTGAAAAACTTGAATAAGGGTGAAAGAATTATCAAAATCGGATGATAAACAAAGAAGATATGATCATTTGAAGTATCTGTTGAAACGAATATGGAAGCGGCCATTTTGAGAGCTATGACTTTACGGTTCTAAATTACCATAGATGGAATATTTATTAATATGAATATTTACTGATTTATAGGGAAAAAATGACAGCAGCAGCTGTATAAAAAATATGTAATACTTAATGGCAATAATGCTTTATATGACCAGTAAAAAAATGCATTCATTTGCAGTGATTTTCTTCGTTTTAAATGATATTTATCAATATTCCATAAATGGTAAAATGAAACTATGACGTCATAGTTCTAAAAATGGCAGATCCCATATTGGTTTTATAACAACCTTTAAATGGTCATATATTTTTTGTTCATCTTCCGATTTTGATCATTCTTTCACCTTTCCCCAAGTTTTTCAGAACTCTCAATAATAGAGCTTGTTTGGCTGTGTCGCTACATGCCTTTCAAACTAAAAATAAAAAACATTCTTCAATCCTTTCCTTTCCAATGATTATAATGGTCCAAATTATGCAGCGGTCCTGTTTAACACGCATACAATGACAGTTTTTAGGGCAAATGTTCTTAAATGTGGGGCATTTTCAAAATATTTCCAGAATCCTGATGGCATTGGAAATATAGCGCAATGACAGCTAATAAAACAGCAAAGAAAAGACAGCGATGTTTAAATGAATCTTTATAGATGTACAGAAGATGACTAGTAGGTTTGTCTTTGTCAATATTGTTTGACAGTAGATAAGTGCTTTTGACGAAAGTCCGGGGAGCTATTGTAATGACCCCGGGGGTAGATAGCAAGTTCAAGTTTTTATAACTCTGTACCACTATGCAACCCTTTCAGCTTTCATATTTGGTATGTTAAAGGTCTTTCAAATCAACACCCTCTCACCTGTCAGTTTGACCTTGGGCCAAGGTCAAGGTCATACTTAGTAAAATGTTAATGTTTTGCATAACTCTTCAACCTGTTGAGGTATGGCTTTCATATTTGGTATTTAGTTCATCTAGGGGTAGTGCTTTCAAATCAACGCCCACCCACCTGTCAGGTTGACCTTGGGACAAGGTCATACTTAGAAAAACTTAAACCTTTCCTACACATGATTTTCTACCCCCACTTCATCTTGCCCCTGTTTTTCAACTTTTCCCCACAAAAGGCGAGCTCTGTTGTATTCTGACAACTCTTGTTAAGTTATTCCCCTTGGTTGAAAATTTATCATGTCCATAAAAAGCACATCAGTGGCCGGGATAGTAAAGACACTGCGTCTAAAACAGTACGGTCTCGCCTTCCACCGCTGCGGGTTTGATTCCCAGTGGGAGCTTGACTTTGTCAAGTGAGAAAGTGTCAATTCTTATAGATGGTGATAGGTATACAACACTGTTTCTATCCAGGAAAAATGGGGTGGTCTCCCTCTACCACAAAAAATCAACCGTCATATGTGGCCTAACATATTTGCTAAAAATTACGTACATTACCATTTAAACAAACAAACTATCTGTAACACCTTTGTTTCCAACCGATAACTTCCATGCTATTTTAGTTACCAAAATAAAACTGCATACATACATACATTGTCATCACCTTGATTGAAAATTATTGTTTTTCCCTTCAGTCCCACAGTTGTTCGAGTCAGTTTTATGAATTTTCGATGAGAATGTTTGTAGTGGCCAGTAATTTAGGTTGCAAAGTTTAAAAATAGTGGGATGATCAGATCAAAAACAGTGCTTAAAATCTAGTAAGACATTACTTTTAAAACAGGTTTTACAGTTATAGAGAACTGTTTAGTTCATTGTCATGTTTACCAATAATACTCTATTATTAAAATTGCAATAACATTTTACCGGATAGCGTAGCAAATTCAGGCTTATAATTTGGCGATTTCTGTCGCTGCCCATCTGTCCGATGACTCGTTTTGACGTTCTGGTTTAAGTTTTTGTTTTTCTTCAGTCCTCATAAAAACAAATTGATGAAAAGTTTTGAAACTTGGCAAAAAGTCATGTTTATTATCGTTACACAATGTTGTATGACAAGAACCATAACCTGTCATAGCCTGTCATGTATTTTACCTGAATTATCCCCCATTTTAACTTTGTTTTTTCAGTTCAAATGTTGAAGAGTTTACACCACTGTTTGTGTTTCACTTGTTGTTCTTGCTTTACTTCAAAGCCAACTATACAACACTTTCTTTGTTGTTACAGGTCAGGGAAAATTCCTGGTCAAACATCTTCACCGCCATACTCTGACTCCAGAAGAAGACGAGTTGAAGGTAATTTCCATGTTAACTCTGTATGGCCTATAATTACTTTTATATCTCCGCCATGTTGTTTAGCTTATTGACATTAGGGTTTATTAAAATACAGTTGCACGTGCTATTGTTTGTCGGCATGATTTGAAATTAAGGGTTGTCCGCTTGTCCGATGCCATGTAGATTCTACTGGGGACAAGTTAATTGTCCAAGGTGACCTGTCCGATGGACAACTAAATTTTATATCAAAAAGTTAATTTTACTTCTTTAAAAAATGAAAACTTGTGACTGAAAAAATGTCAAGACATCAGCGAGCACCTTATAAATGACGAATAAAAACTCTCGTTTTCATTGGTTGAGGGAATGTAACGTCACTTTCATGTTATACGAGAAGTATCGACTAAATTACGAGTTGTCTGACCAATCAAATTCGTTAAGACAATTTTACGCTAACTGCCGATCTCATGGCGGACGTGTGCATAGACGTAAGGTGGCATATTTTAAACCATATTTTCTCACAACATTGTAAATATTACAGACACCGGCAGTGACCTAGCTTGACCTTGAAAATAAACAAAATGTGGCAATATCTGTCAGATGTTGAAAAAAACCCAGCAAAAACGAGGAAAAACGAAGAAATTTTAGAATTAAAACAAAATTATGATAAAACCGAATGTACTCGTAAGTTCCAGAATGCCTGGAAACACCAGTTTAAGTGGTTAGGCCAGAAAGAAAAATACCTGTGTTTCTGGTTACTCGGTTGAAAAAATTAGGGTAGGTAGGTAGGTATTTTTTTTTTTTCATGGATGTCAAAACTAATCGGATTCTATTTTAATATATATACACAGCTGACGCACACAAGTCATCTTTTATATTGCAAATATTTCTTTGATTTTTGACATTACGCTTAGTATTTATATCACTTCTCAGTCTTCTAGATATTTTTTTTATATAAAACCACATACCTTTAAATAACAAATATATAGGATATTGTGAAATGTATATCTGTTTCACGTGGCAGTGCGGAAATTAATGGTATTTTTATACAATTTCTTATTTAGAAAACATATTATAATCCCATATTGCCATTTAATTTAATATAAATATTTGCATGTTCCTATCAAAATCTAACAAAATCTTTGAATATTTGAAAGAGATGTTCTAAGAAAAAGTTAAGGTGCTAAGTGATAATTAGGCCACTTCATTGTCTATAATTACATTACTCTGGGACATTTTTTCAGGAAAACTTAAAACATGTTTGTTTTCAACAAATAACACGGAAATCTTTTTTTATTTTTTTTTTTATTATAAAAAACTGTAGGGTCGGCGCCAAAAAATAGGGACGGTCGTGTAACCAGAAACACAGGTATTTTTTTCCCCGGCCTTCGACTACTCAGATGCAAAAATGCTTGGTGTGTAGGCCCATTCAACTCTCTCAGTCAGGCAGTTTTGTAATAGGCTGTGATAGTTCTAGAACAGAAATCATCATGTAAGTGAGAGTCATAGAAAAAATGTTTTGAATACAAATGCTGCAGAAAATAATGAGTCACAATCATCAAGGATAGACAAGCGTGCAGACATTCTAACAATTAATGCAGAATAAAGCATATAAAATGTTTACAAGTTTATTGTAAATAAAATGATCTTGTTTTTGTATCACTTTTACATGAAGTTTGGGGACAAGTAAATTTGGCTGGAGACAAGTAAAAAATGTTAGTGACAGAAAAATGTTACAAACCTGAGTCGGAGGTGTCGTATTGGTTCAGTTGGTTCAAATGGATAAATGTAGGGCTGTCATTGATAGGGTGTGAAGCGTATTGGCCATATCGATATATCAAAGGAAAAATATTGACACTGTAATTATATGGACTCGTATGGTTAGGGCTGTACTTGCTCGAGCATTTTAAGCATTTCAAATGTTATTTAACATGTATATATTGCATTCAATTATGAGTGTTAACATTTCAGATATACTCTTTGAAGCATATGTGGTAGTTTGCTTGATTTTTGCTACCTAACACTAGTAGGCACTTTTATTACATAACTGTCATAAGAGTAATGCCCCTTTTCATAAAACTTTTAACATGCAACCTTACCAAGCTCATATTAAACTGGCCATAACATGAACAGTATTTGACCTATGTTCATGAAACTTCACATACGTTCTCATCTTAACCCAAGGGATTTTGTTACATATGTCCAATAACTCTTGACTTTCATTTTGGCAGAGTTATGCCCCTTTTCATAAAACTTTTAACCTGCAAACTTACCAAGCTCATAACTGGCCATAACATGAACAGTGTTTGACCTATGTTCATGAAACTTCACACTCATCTGCATCTTAATGAAAGGAATGTTGTTGTTGTTTTTCATTTAATATTTTATTTTCATCAAATATTTACAATAACAGGTATAAATATTATACAGTGTGTAATGATACAAACAACTTTCAGTGGTATAAGGTGATAATACACTACTCAAAATTTGCTAAGGATCACTTTTATTCTTCCATATAATTTTATTAGAAATGAATTCACAATAATGATATTAATTTCATTGATACTTCAACAATTCCACAATTTGAATCAAGTCATGAGATCACATGACCATACACTGCCCTAAATAATTTCATGTAAAATAGAAATAATTCTATTTATTTCAGCAAGAAATTTAGACAGCAAAAAAATGATCCTTAGCAAATTTTGAGTAGTGTATTATAAATGTTTTAACTTTTGGAGTTGTTATATTACATGTATACAGTTCTCCACAATTATCTGATGAGAATTATTAAATATAAATTCGAAGTAGGTAGAAAAAGGTGGAAAAAAAAGGAAAGGTGGTAAATAGGACATAGAAAAGATTGTCTTTACTTGTGTATCTATAGTATATAATTTATGTATATCATCTTAAATCAATTTAGAAACCTTTGCCAATTTGTCTTTATCAAAAGCAATACATCTTTCAATTTCAATTCTCTTGTATAGATAACTTGTAAAACAGTTTATATTTATACCCACGTTTTTTGAAAAAAACAAGATATATTAAAATCGCCTGTCTGTCCGTCCGTCTGTCCGTTACCGCATTTCCTCCTAAACTGCTGAACGGAATTCAACTAAACTTAGAGTATGACATTACCATATGATAACGGCGTGCAAGAGTACTATTATTTTTGGCTCCAAGCCCTGTGGGGGTCAAAAGGTCAAATAAACTAAAAATTCAATTACACTATCATTTTTTCATATTTTTGCGCATAACTTGGTATATGTTATTGTCTATAAAAGATAAACAATATATCAAATGATTTTTTTATTTCGCAAACTCAATGTGCCCTGGGGCCAGGGTGGGTGGGGCAGGCGGGATTTGGGGTCATTTTTAAAAAAAATAAAATTGTAATTATATCTCAAATGAAACATTATGATGATGACACCCAGGGTCTCTCAGTGGGGTCAAAAGGTCAAATATACTAAAAATTCAATTAACTAATTTTTCCATATTTTTGCACATAATACATAGTATGTCAACGTCTATAAAAGATAAGCAACATATTAAATCGTGGAGTGCGTGGACCAGTGGTAGAGCGCCGAACTCAGAATCGAGAGGTTGTGGGTTCGATCCTTGCCACGGCCACGTTATTTATCCTTGAGCAAGATAATTAATCCACATTGCTTAGTACTGGTTCTACCCAGGAAGCCATCGAGAGTGATTAATTTAAGTTGCAATAACTCGCAATCAATGTAAAATAAATGTGTATTAAATGATTTTATTATTTTTATTATTTTGAACTTTTTATTATTTTTCTTCCCAGGGTGGTGGGGTTTGGTGGTGGGGGGGGGGGGGGGGGGGGGGGGGGGGATTTGGATTTTTTTTTTATTTATATTTTTATATTTTTTTTTTATAATTATGTCTCAAATGAAACATGATGATGGTATTACACTGTATACATTTGTTTCCTCCTATGTTATAGTTGGGCCTGGAGGAAGGGGCATCATATTCACTGATAATGCAATTACGGTGTCTTTTTTTCATACTTTTCATACTTTTGCACATTAATTGGTATAATAGTCATCTAATGAAGAGATACACAGCATGTCAAATGATTTATTATTTAAAACTCGTACGTCTTCCCTGGGGTTTGGGTAGGAGGGGTGGGTGGTGGGTGGAGGGTGACAGGGGGTCAATTTATTTAAAAATTATTTCTCAAGTGAACATTTTGATGAAGGGATTAATTTACATTGTATATACTGTGGGGCTGTGTGTGGTTTTTTTTTCTCTGCTTGTTTCTTTTCCAAATTTGAAAAGTACTTATTTATTTATTTATATGGATAACTGCCAATGACACACTATGTATATATATGTGAAAACTCACTAAAAATTGCTTGGCTTTCATAACTCAAAAACAGCTGGCACTCAAAACTTGGTAGTAATGTTTGTGTTATTTTTGTTGAAGGGGGTGAGGGGGGTGGGGGGGGGGGGAATATATGTTTTACAAACTTCTCTGGTTTTCAAATATTTCTAATGATGATGTGCGAATATTCAATTTATATGTTTTAGATGAAATATAAAAGTAGTGTAGATTGTATGCACTGGATTTGATGTTCATATCTTGTACCAAATAAAAGATTTTGTCATTTGAAACATTACTTCGAAAAAGTTGGCGTCGAGCACTGTTTAATAGTTGCTAAGTGTTGCATGTGTCCATAAATGAACATTTGATCAAGGTTTTGCATGTTCTGTTAATATTTAACTAAACCCTTTTTAAAAAAAAATAATATGGATAATACTAGTGAAGCACACGATATTTGCATGCCATCAATGGGCATGCGTTAATACTATAAGAATGTGTTAAAAAAAAACAACACCCTACCTACCTACCCACCTCTAATAGTCATGCATTATTGGGTCGAAAACTGCAAATAAAATTGTTTTTAATGGTGGCCTTAAGTATACTATGACATTATCAGTAATATAGTATACATATTAATACCATGTAATATGATTGTATAATTTTTAGAACTATTTTGTAAAAAAGAGCATACAAAGATCATATTCGTATTGTATATTCAAAAATAAAAACTCAAATGTCCAAAAATAAACATGGAAAATAATGTAAATTATGATGATTTTCGTCAAGCAAATATTATATTTTAATTATTCTTATTTGCACATTTTATCACGTTAACAAATGTATTGCATAGCAAACATTTTCATTTTTTTTAATAACATGTCAAAAAAATTCCGCAATATCATACAATCATTTTAATGATATTTAAGCAAAACATAATATGTCGCATGTAATATTATATTCTTTGTATGATCTAAGCACTGTTAATAATATGTCTACAATGTTGACAGTTAATATGTGACATTAATAAGTAGGGTTGGATACCGGTACCCGGTATCGGTACAGTACCGAATAGTTACTTCAAAAAGTACCGGTATATACCGTTTCGTAAAGAATCGGTTCCGATCTCGGTATTTCCATAAAAATGAATGTGAAATTCTTATCAAATTGCAGGTAATAAAACAACACTACATAAGCGAATACGTCGGCAGCGCGAGTCTAAATTGAAGGTTGACATTTTATATAGACACCGCCCGTTATGGCGAGCTACTCGCGCGATGTCATGCTTAGTTTTGCATTACTTTCTAAGTTGTTTAGCCTTCATTTTAGATGATGAAAATCAATAATATATCATGATAAACATTTATCGTTAATTTTATTCCATATTTTATCAGAACTAATAAAACATTATTAAAAATAAAAGTTACGAATCCACGCAGTAACGAATGTAAACAAGTCATCTATTTTCGCGAACATTAGAAAATGGTCAGTGTCGGAAATAGAGTTCGCAATTCCCATGTATGGGCTTATTTCACGAAGAAAGCTGACGGTGGAAATTGCAATTGAGTCTTGTAATCACTAATATGTGTTTATTAGTTCACTGTTACCTGTTGGAATTTTTTTTTTGAATACAAAGTTCCATTTACTGGCTTTGAATGTTTATATATTACAATGATTGACAAAGTTCTCCCATATAAATATATTTGATTAAGTGTATCTACAATGATAAAGAATGAGTATAAAACTTACCAAATCATTGCTGGTCAGATGCACTAAAAGCATGATACATGGGAAGTGGTATCAGTATCGGTATCGTTAAAATACCGTATCGTTTCGTTGGTATCGGTATCGGACCGGTTCGTGCTTAACGATATCCAACCCTATTAATAAGTCATGTTAGTCGGCAATCATCACATTTCATGTCCTGGTATGAAACGACAAAATAACATTTCAAATATATTTGGACACCCACTGCATCGCAGTTTAACCAAGACGATGCCACATTTGGTTATTAAATCTATTTTACATTTGTCATGTGTATTAATATTAATGAATGTGTCATTAGACATTTAAACATCACATTTTATTGTTTGTTTTATATGTGGTACTCCTACAAATAGCTACTCTTAATTGACAACTTTTTACATAAAGTGTGAACATTTCATATAGATAATCACAGTTCAAAGGGCAAGATAATACTTCTACTACTAATAAAATTTTAACACTTACATTCGTGAACATAATCAAGGTATTATAATATACCATATGTAGTAATCACATATACTATATGTTACAGCATCAAAAATCTAACTCTTACATTTGAAACACACAAAGACATCCCGCCCTAATATGTCACAGCTTCAAAAAGATAACCTTCAAATCTAAAACACACAAAGTGATTTCGCCTTAATGTCTCAAACATTGTGAACATCATATAGATAATCATAGTTCAATTGGAAGATAATGATAATACTAATAATAATGTTTTAACGTTTACATTCATGAACATAATCAAGGTATTATAGTATAACATATGTAGTAATCACATGTACTATATACTACAAATGGAGTCTTATATTCGTGAATGTGCACTACCGACTCCAACAAACCCGCTAGACAAACGTACTTGATACTCGGCAGAGCCACGCATCATATCATTTATCCAACCCGCCTACCAAAGTCAACAGTACAGAGTCACCCATGTAAGATCCCTTATTTATGTAAATTATTTGGAGAAAAAGAAAAAAAACCATCAGGACTGGTAATCTACAAGATGATAGATAATGTATCCATCATTATATTTATCAGGATTTTTAGGCGCACAGGTAAACATACAAATAGATTTGAAATAATAATATCATCTTTTTTTTTATTCTTTTTTTCACTCGTCAACCGGAGCTCTACCTTTAACCGATAAACAATTCATAAGAGGTCAAAGAAGAAACTATCTACAATGTTATCAAGCCTTTTGTCATTAACACAAAGGACTCGACGGTGTGATAATATTATTGGTATAATTAAACTCATGCAACAAATCAGGTGGAACATGCTGTCCATGTATAGTTCACAACAAAAGGTTAGGCACGCTGCTTATTGGAATGTTGTTACAAATGTCCAATAACTCTGAATTTCATTTTGGCAGAGTAATGCCCCGTTTCATAAAACTTTAACCTGCAACCTAACCTGGGTCATAACTTGACAAAATATTGACCTATGGTCACGCAACTTATGCAGTTTTTCCTTATGAATTATACAGTGCAGATTTATGCCCCTTTTCATACACTTTAACACTTTAAAAAAATCTGCTGCATAATTTATGAAGGATTGCAACCCAGCTGTCTACAAATTTTATAGTAAACTTTCTGAAATACGCGCATGGCAGGCGACACAAGTGTTCCATCATTAGCAATGGTCATGAAACCGTATACTTTATCAATTATTCAAATGCCTCTGAATATCATTTATTTAAAGTTATGCCCCTTTTCATCAAACTTTAACCAGCAACCAAACCTAGCTATATAGTTCTTTCTTATCAATTATTCAATGCAGAGATACATTTTTTCATAAAACTTTTACAATTAAAAAAATAAATTTATGTAGGATTGTCTTCAGACTTAATAGTTAGATAGGCATTGCTGAACTAAGCACATTCCATGTGATATATTTTTTAGCTCTACTGGCCAAAGACCAGGCGAGCTTATTTGATCACTTTTCGTCCGTCGTCTGTCCATCCGTCCGTTCGTCTGTTAGCAATTTTGTAAAATCGACATCTTCTCTGAAACTGCTTGAAGGATTTGGATCAAACTTTATTACAATGTTTCTTAGGAGGCCCCCTCTCTGATTTATGTTTTTCATGGCTGCCAAATTTAGGGAAATTTCAAACAACATCACCTCTGAAACCACGATCCAAAGTTTCCATAGAGTTATATAGGACAAGGCTAAAAATGACATCTTCTCTGAAACCTCTTGAAGGTTTTTTTTGAAGCTTTATCACATTGATCTTTGGGATAGTGCACCTCAAATTTGTGTTTTTCGCAGCTGCCAGTTGTCCAAGATGGCTGCCATGGCTAAAACTAGGTCAAATTTAAGGAACCTCTTATTCCATTCTAATGAAATATCATATACATGTTCCTTGAGTTGGTCTCTATCAAATTTGTGTATTTCGTTATCTTCGAATAATCAAAATTATGGCCATGGTGACCCAAAGGCTACATATAGTTATATAGGAAAAGTTTAAATATGACATCTTGAAGGATTTTGTTGAAACTTTATCACAATGGTTGGCGTCTATTAAGTTTGTGTTTTTTGATTTCTTCCAATAAGGCCAGAAAAAACACACCTGTGTTTCTGGTTACCCAGCTGAAAAAATTAGGGTAGGTACATGTAGGTTGGTAAATGTTTTCTTTTTTTCTTTTTTTTTTGCCCATGTGTTTTGGACGATGTTAAAGGTATCTTTATCTTTGTCAAGTAGTTAATTTGTAGTGATTTTGCAAGGACAGAAGGAAAACAACCTCATGATATCTTCTTGTTTGTTTTGAATAAAATAATTGAAAACACATATTTTCTGCCATTACGAGTTTACATAAGATTGAATTTTATAATTTCCTGAGGCTGGGTGGTATTGGAAGAACAAATCTGCTGGCAGCATGTCATGATTAATGTTTTTCATAACTTCTGCTCTGTCCCAATTATGGCTGCATTTTCCAATTCTAATAGCCAAAACAAATGTGCAGTGCACCACGGAGGCGGACATGTTCTTAGCGCATGTTTCTTACTCAATCTTTTCGTACATTACTGTTTCGTACCCAGCTTTTTTGTCCTTTTTTTTTTGATAAAAAACTGTAGGGTCCTCGCCAAAAAAAAAAGACGGTCGGGTAACCAGAAATGCAGGTATTTTTCTTTCTGGCCAAATCAAAATGGCCGAAGGCGCACAAAAAAAGACTCTCCTGCTCTGCAGGCCGATTTCAGTGAAACCTTGCAAGAATGATCAGTAGTATATAACCAGAAATGCAGGTATTTTTCTTTCTGGCCAAATCAAAATGGACGAAGGCGCCCAAAAAAGACTCTCCTGCTCTGCAGGCCGATTTCAGTGAAACCTTGCAAGAATGATCAGTAGTGTTGTTGATTTTGATCGATCATCAGTCAGTTATGCCTTTGAACTGATCAATCGATTACACTTATTCATGATCAACTTGACTCGGTTGTTAAAAATTATGGCTTATTTCATTCTCTTGTACTTAAATATACAAGAAAATAAAACCAGTTAAAGTTTTGCAACAAATCATCACATGTTTATAGCGGGTAACACAAGCTTTGTACCGACTACTTTTCCTGATCTCCTGATAAAAGCTGTTTTACACAGTAGGGTGTCTACAGGCCCTCTTGGGCCTCTTGTTTCGTGGTGGACTTAGACCACCCATTTTTTTCTGGATAGAACCAGTACTTTATACCTCCCGCCATCGGTAAGAATCAACACTTTCTCAGTGATTGTCAAAAATAGACCGCCATTAATTACTAGTGCTCCGTTTATGAGTACAGTACTTATCAAAATAAAAAAAACTGAATAGAAGGTTGTGTTTTTCAGTACCATCATATTAAATAACTTTTAAAAACAAATATGGACTATCTTATTATTTTTTTTTTATAGCTGCGTTTATTTGTTTTTTTATGCCCCTGCCATTAAAAGAATGGTGGAAAGGCATATAGGGTTACCTGAAAATGTTGTCCAGGCTCTGACTTGGGTAAATATTATCCAGTTTTCTCCAAACTTGGTCAAATTGAATAAAACACTTATGGGCACAACGTCTTGACCAAGTTCAATAATCAACCCTATTGCCTAAGTAATTTTAAAGTTACGCCTCTTGGTATAGAAAAAAATTCACAGAAGAAATTTGAAAATATAAGCCGAATCATTATCAGCTTTGTTTGCATCGGTATTGACTCAGCGATTCGTTATTATGGAAATCGACAAGGTAATCTGTTGCCCAGTGTCTCGTACAGAGAAGAACGAGTCAACATACGATGTCATCATACGATAACATTCTATATAGGCATCTACAATAATAAATGTTCCTTATGAGGCTTTTTTTAAAAATAGAATACCGTTTTAAATTTTATTTGTGTATAAATTGTAAACTACATGTGTTACAATACACGTGTTTTAAAGCTGTATAACATAAAAACACTGCTATTGATTGGGTGGAAATCCATGCATTTAATACTAACATAATAATTATTATGAGTTAAATATGATATAAACCTTTTTTATGAAATGTATTATATTTGATTCACCAGATCCGTATTAATCAAGCTTCTTAGTGTCTCTGTAGCCGAGTGGTTAATGACGTTGCGTTGTAAACCTTCTCGCCTCTCACCGCTGCAGGTTTGAATCCCACTGGGAGCTAAACTTGTGAGGAAGTGTTGATTCTTAGGGATGGCGGGAGGTGTACAGTACTGGTTCTACACAGGAAAAGAGGGTGGTCTGCCTCCACCACAAAATAATCGACCGTCTTATATAACCTGACATGTATTGAAAATGACGTAAAACATCATACAAACAAACGAATCTTAGCAATATCTTAACTTAGGTCAGTGCACGAAAATTGCCCGGAGGGGCACCTGGGGTCTTCCTCCACCAGTGGAAGCTGAAAAGTCGCCATATGACCTTAGCTGCTGGTGCGACTATAAAATCCAATTCAATTCAATTAACTTAGGTCAAAATTTATCAACTGTTTAAACAACTATTTCATTTGATTTAATACATCTTCTTTATATTTCTAATAATATATCTGTGGATTAATAAAACCCACAGCTAAACATTTATCTTAAAATAGATGCTCTGTAGTGTCGCTGAGAGATACATGTACGTGTAAAAACGATATTTGAAAGTATGTAAAAATCTTAACTTTTGACAAGTAATATTTTCTGCTTAAGTTGCTTTATGAAATCAGATACGAGCCCTTGATAACTATATTTGGAATTAGAATGCAGGCTTATAATTTTTGTTTGATGTATATTTCAGGCATGAATGAAAGACCAGACCAGGTAGGGTTGCATAGGAATACAGCACCTTCTCAGGGTGTTTTAGCCGACAACAGAGGCTACGGTAGAGGTCGAGACGATTATTCTCATAATTCCAGAAACTATCAATCCCACCGTGGATACAACAGAGGAGTTTACTCATCTCAACAATCGCGCGGTCACGAGTACCGTCGAGGCTACGACGATAGATCTAAGGAATATCCCAGCTACTCGTCATCAGATAGGGATTATCATCGAGGTACACATATGCCAAGACAGTCATATGGTCATTTAAATGACCGTTCTTCCTATCGAACTGACGAGTATGACAATGTAAGGCAGAGGCAGAATAATAATGTTCCATACAACAGACGGTATAGAGATGATCGCGTTTCCGATCCTTCTCAAAGAGACGATCACCGTTTACAATATGAAGCAAGAGTTCGAGATAGTGAGGACTCAAGACGTGTTCATGTACGGAATGAGCGACATGAAAGTAAAAGAGAGAATAGCAGGGACAGATTAGACGCACAAGAGAGACATGCTAGTGATAGAAACTTTGCATTAGATAGTAGAGAAACTGATGGAAACGCTCCATTGGTAAATAGTAGAGTGCAAAGAGAAACTGACAGAGAAGAGAGACATACTACAAATGTTGAATTAGATGGCAGAGTGACAAGTGAAAAGCATGGTAACCCTTCATTGGTTGGTTTAACAGGTGATGAAACAGAGCAGAACAAAGGTAGAAATAATTTTGACAGGTTAGGACCAAAAGGTCGTGATTCAAAAGGCACACGCAGTAGGGATAGGCAAGAATTAAATACTTCTAGTTCAAAAGATAATAGGGGAAGGAATAAAAGTCCAATAATATACAGTAGTGAATCAAACAATGGGTCTCCAATGATTAAAAAGAGATTCAACAGTTTCAGAGGTGAAAGACATTTAACTCAAATAGAATCGGAAACACATTCCAACAGCGCTAATAAACAATCTCCGATACTTTCCGAATACAGATCCGATACAGATTCCCAAGTTGAAACTGCTGGGGACACTCCGCAAAGTGCAACACCTGTCACTAATATATCGCCACTTGTGCAAACAACTGATAAGTTAGTTACTATATTAAATGATGAAATGGATACTAGAAGTGTGACACCAGTTTCGACAAATTATGTTGGTTCTGATAGCAATATGCATCATGCAGCAAGATTGGTGACTATACCTGGTGATGGGAATGATGCATTGTCTGTTACTGATAGAACAGGGGTAGTTATTAAGGATACAGCTGTTCTGCCACCCAGTGACGGTGTGTCGAAAAACCTTAGTGAAAGCCAGGTGCATGTTAAACTAACTGAAACTTTGTTAGATGTTAAAAAAACACTGAAAGAAATAGTACGTTTGAATTTGTCTGCAAAATTGCATAGTGATCTGCAGTCTGCAGAAACAAGTGTGGGAAGTAACACTCAGTCTAAAAGAAGAGATAAGGTATCAGAAAGTCAGCAAGTAGTTAATAAGATGAATAATAATGGGAAGGAGAATATAAACCTGGATGCTTCAACAATATCTGAACAAAATGTTGAGGGTGAGAGAGGAAATGCTTTTATAGATCATGAACAGTCTGAACAATTGAATCAAAATATCAAACTGAAAGCCATATCTGTACTAGATTCTGTGAAGAATGATAAAAAGGAAAAACAACTCTCCGATCGTAAACGTAAAAGTGGTGAAAACTCGGTAAAAAGTGGTGAAAACTCAGTAGAAGATATGCAACGTGATATACGAAAGCATTCTATACATTCACACAAGCATAAACGTGACTCCAGTAAAAAATCAAATGAAAGTGGTGCAAGTCATAAGAGCAGAAACATATCTTCTGATAAACACTCTAAACATAAAAAAGATTCTGATCACAGATCCGGAAAGCTTGCTCAAAGTACTACCAAAAATGATAAAAATACAAAGACAGATAACAGTAGTTTAAGTAGTGCTATTAAGTCAAATGAAAAGAATAAATCAACAGCAGAGACTAAAATAAGTTATGACCGACAGATTAGTAGTTCTTCAGACAAATCACATCAAGAGAAATCTAGCAAACATGTATATAGAAAAGAAAAATCTCATACGAGTTTGGAAAAAGAAAATATCAAGGAACCAGGAACGTCGGTCAGTACTGATCGAAAATATGAAAAAGACAAAACTAATGATTCAAGTAGGGCAATCAAATCTAGTGACAAAGCTTCCCAAGAAACAGGAAAGTCTCACAAGAGTTTAAAAAGACAATCCAGCAAGAGTTCAATAGAGTCGTGTAAAAGCGGTGAATCAAATAGGTCAGACAAATATATTGATGATCATCAACAAAGACAAGAAAAACATAAAGATATATCCACAAAATCCAATATTTTTTCAAAATGTTCAACAATGGAATGTCATGAAAACTCTAACAAAGCAGACTCTGTGAAATCTAATAAATCTCGGGAAAGAAAAAGTAGCATTGATTCAGAAAGAGCCGTCAATAATAGTAAACATTCTAAGAGACATAGTAGCATTGAATCCAACAAAGTATATACTGCTCAAAGAGAAAGTAACATTGATATCGGACAATCAAAATCTGCAGAACAATGTATAATACCAGATGAGTTTAAGAAAGAGTCGGATAAGTCAAAACAAAGTGATAAGCCTGTTGAAAAACAGCATCTAAAACAACAAGTTTTTCAAAAACCTGATAAAGGTTATCACAGACAAAGTAGCAATGATTCAGAAGTATCTGTAAAATCAAGTAAAAGTAGTGAAAATAAAAGTAACAGGGATAGAGAAAAATCACTTGAAGCTATTGAGAGACAGAAAACAAGTAAGTCTCTTGATTCAGACAAAGAAATAAAGAAAAGGAAAGACTCGAAGAACATACATATACATCCATCTAATGAAAAGTACACATCATTTAATAAACACAAACATCATTCAGGTGATAAGCACAAAGCAAGGGATACAAAGGGTGAAGAATGTGAAAGAGAAAATGATAATCACAAACATAAACAAGCTGAAGTGAAGACTAAAGAAAAAAGTGTGTGCTCATCTGAACATTTAATGTCAAGTTTAGTTGATAAAAGTAAGGATTCATCTGATATGAAGAGTAGTGGTAAACGTACAAAGGAAAAAGACAAAAGTTTTAAACTGGTAGATGTTAACTTCCTTGGCGATATAGAACAAACTGAAAACATTGTTAAACCATTTAAAAGAAATGAAAAAGACGCATTAAAAAGCAGAAGTTCCAATGACAGTACAAAACATCAGAGTTTGCCATTGATACCAGTATGTATAACTTCAGAAAGTGACTCCAATAAAGAAAGTGTTGAATTGACTCATAGAAAAAGGATCAGAAAACATTCTGGTTTATTTAAATCTGGAGATAAAACACCTAGAAAGAAAAAACATGTTTCTAATCAACTGAAAGATAGTGACAACAAAGGAAATATGGTACAATTAAATTTGTCTTTAGAAAGTGAAAGCGAATCTGACACTGAAAAATTTAGTAAAATAGACTCAATATTAAATAAAAAAAAGAAATGGTCAAACAGAATAGAAGATCGTCGAAACTCGGTAATTTATCAAAATGACAAAACTGCCACACGTTTCCCACATAGTGATGAGGGTTTTATAGCGTCGGATAATTACATATCACACTCTGATTCATCTAATGATAATCTGGAGTCAGAGTCAGACGATTCATGTTCTAAGAAAACTAACACTAGAAATAAAGACTGTGTGAAACACTTGGAAGAAATTGACGGAAAGTTATTCTGGAATGGTTTACGAATCGAAGAGCCTGTAATAACAGTAAGAAAGTTAAGGCAAATAGACATTTTAAGGAAAAACAGAAAATTGAAATCCGATAAAGGCAGGATTAAATATGATCAATTATCACAGAGAAAAAAGTTCAAAATGATAAGAAATACAGATAGTTCCAACTCATCATCTGTAAGTGACAGTGATTCGTCAATAATAGAACGGCATATGATATCCCAGCAAGCTAAAGTCAATCAAATATTGAAGAGTGATAGTGAAGAATCCGATAATTCTAAAGAATTAAGCAAACACGATGATGATATATCAGAACCTGACAACAGTATAGGCATTGAAGATATTGATGGTTTACCTGGTTTAAAAATCACCAAAGATTCCGAAACTAAAAGTAAACACCTGCCAAAGAAAGAACAAGTTGATGAGAAAACAGTCATGAAGGTCACTAAGTTACATGAAAGTGAAAAAACAAAGAGCCAACATCAAAATACGTTAAAAATGTTTTGTGACAAGGAAAAGGAATTCAGTTTGATAATAAGTGAATCTGACTCTCCAGAAATAAATCAAGATGCTGATACTGGCTTAGGTGACCAAGAGGTAGGTCGGTCAGGTAATGAAAAGAAACGTGAGAAAAGCAGTGAGGGAAAACAAAATAAATCAAAAGCTAAAATACAATTAGTAAAGGATTCCAGCAAATCTGGTTCAAAAGAAGATTCTATGAAATGTGTTTCTGATCGACCAAGTGCTAAAAGTATATTGAGCAAAGAGCATTCCTCATCAAAGTCTGGTCACAAGCATGCGTCTTCTTTTAGACATAAACCTAAGTCAGTACAATCAAGAAGAAGCCTACCTTCAGATAAATTACAAACGCAGTCATCAGCTGTGACCAAAAAACATGAAAATATAAATCATTCAAAAGAGGTCAGACAGAATAGTCATGGAAAATCAAATAATAGTTGTGCAACAGATTCAGATAGTCGTCTGAAAAATGTAAAACTCTCTGAAAGTAAAAAAAATAAAAATCTTATGATGGAACTCTTTGAAACTGACATGGAAAACAATGTAAGTTTGAGTGAAAAAGATACAACTGAAACAAATTCTGACAGGGAAATGCAACAGCCAGGTTTGGGTAAAAACAGGTGTTTACAGTCTGAAAGAAAAGGAAGTGATTCAAGTGGATCAGAGTTTCTTTGCTTATCAAAGAGACAAAATAGAATAATTATAGCTGATTCTGATGCTACAACACTATCGGAAGTTAGTTTTACAACAGCAGACACTGAGAATAGTGTGAGCAAACCTGAAAGCATTTCTAAAGATGATGTAAATCAGATTAAAAAAACTGAAAGTGAATCAGATGAAGCTGATGAGATTGAAATATTTGATATACTAAAGAGATCGCGAAGGTCAGCTTCGGATGCTACTACAGTATCTGGAGGAACTGTTTCAGCAGCAGATGAAGCTGATGAAATTGGAATAGTTGATGTTCTAAAGAGATCACAAAGGCCATCTTCGGATGCTACAACAGTATCTGAAGGAACTGTTTCAACAGCATGCAAAGCTGATGTAATTGGAATAGTTGGTGTTCTAAAGAGATCACAAAGATCAACATCGGATGCTACAACAATAGGCGAAGCTGACGAAATTGGAATAGTTGATGTTCTAAAGAGATCACGAAGATCAGCATCGGATGCTACAACAATATCTGAAGGAACTGTTTCAACAGCGGACGAAGCTGATGAAATTGGAATATTTGATGTTCTAAAGAGGTCACAAAGATTATCAACGGATGCTTCAACAATATCTGAGGGAAATGTTTCAACAGCAGGTGAAAGTGGAACCAAATCTGATAATAATTTAAATAGACCTGAAATAAACAGAAGTGACACTGATGCTCCTGACTTAATTTGCTTACCTTATCGACTAAAGAGAACATCAAGATCATTTTCGGATGCTTCAGCAAAATCAACTGCAGATCAGATTGAAAAAAGTCAAAGTATACTAGAACCTATTTCAAGAAATGTTGTATCATATCTTTCTGAAGTTGAAACCAATACAAGTGATGTAGGTGTACCTAGAAATGTTGATGTGCCAACCAGAGTGAAAACAAGTTTAGTAACAGGGGATAAAAGAATTGAACTTAATACTAAATGTATTGATACATGTAGAACTGAACATTCTGAAATACAAAGAAACTCTGAGGTGAAAAATAACAATATTGGCCCTAAAGAAAATCAGACAGATAATTATTCTGAGAATTGCATAAATGAAACGGAAGCAACCCTAGCGTATACTTTTGAAAATGACAATGAAATCCCAGAGACACAGATATATAAAGGTGGCATTCCATTTAATCGCTCAGATTCATCTACATCTTCCGATATTTTGCCAATTTTTATAACCTCAAACATTGGTGATGAAACTAACAAAGATGAAACAGTAGAGCTTCAAGTAGAGTCAAGAGACGACGAACTGAAGTATGAGAAAGACTTTTCAATAATACTTTCAGAGAAGAAAAGAAATGATGAAATCAATAAAGATAGAATATCTGAATTGCAACCAATGGATCTTTCAATGACAATTCAGCCAATGGATCTTTCATTAAAATCTGATACAACAAAAAAAGTTTGTCAACATGAAGAAAGCATAAAAAGAAAAAAAGTCACTTCAAGTGATGATGAGTTGTTAAAAAGATCCTCCTCGAAGTCAGTGAATCCTATCCATCCTTGGAAAAGAAAGAAAACATCGCCACAATTAAAAAAAAAAACTGCAGATAAAGGGCTTGGAGTGGGACCAAATAATTTAACATCCAAAGAGAACAGAGATAACAGTTCTAATGTTTCAAACAGCTACAGAAGAAACCGACTGTCACTTTCCAAGCGCAAGAAAAGTATCAATAAACAAACACCTGATAAACGTAAAAAGCATCATGACATACATTCTGTGTGTGCAGAATCTGGAGAAGAAGGGGACATAGAGGATAATGATATTACAGTGACCATAGCATCCATGTCTGAAGGCGAAAATTCAGATGCATATCTGGACTTGTTTAATGAGAATTCAAGGTTAGATGAGGTGGACTCTGGTAAAGATTTAACTAAGGTTAATGAACATGATGGCAAAAATCTCACGGGGCTTGTCAAAGACCCAGTTAAACAGAAAGAACCTCTAAATTTAGGACAGCATACAACATCTGCAGAAGATGCTGCTAAACAGATCACTCCACCCATATCAGCTACTGACCCCAGTGTAGATAAAGAAACAGAGAAACAAACATGTATACAGTATGATCTAAAGAAAGAGTTGATTCAAAGCACAGTGTCTGCTCAATGCAATGTCGCTCTTGGTATTGATAAAAATCAGGAAAATACAGAAAAGAGTTTAGAAAATGAAACAAACAATGTGCACAATGATGAAAGTTGTTTAGTTAAGGTTGAAAAAGATCAATCCAGTCATAAAGAAATAATTGACACTAAACTGGATTTGATTAATACCATTGACACAAATGACAAGGTTAAGACGGAAGAAAACAGTCCAGCTTATGAAGAGATGAAGATAAAGGATGAACCTGATTGGTTGAAACTTGGCTACACTCAAGAACCTGACATGATCTTTCTCAGTGATGATGATGAACTGATTATGTCCTTCTCCCAACCAGTGATAAATTTAGATTCTGACTCAAATGAAGAAACAGAAAAAGATGCAGAAGCTGCTGATATAAAACCAAAATTGGAAACTGCTCATGGAAACACTCAAGGTTCAGACTTTGACATAGAAGATCCAGACCTTTATGATAACTTCTCAAGTCCAGAAGATGGCAGTGACAAGGGGAGTGATTTTGAACCTGAGGCCATATTTAGTTCTATAAAGAACATAAACCTGAGTACCTTAAACAGCGAGAATGATCAAAGTGATTGCGATTTGGACTCTGATGAAGATATATTTTTAACACAAGAAGACAGGGTTCCAAAAGTGGCTTTGAAGACAGAAAAAGACATTTATGATTTTGGATCTAGTGATGAGGCTGTGATGTCTGTTAATGAGGAGGAACTGTTGAAAAAAACAGAAATACAAAGGAAAATGAAAAAAGAGGCACTTAATGCAATGGGTGCTGCTGAACTCGGATTGAAAAAGGAAAATTTAAATTTAAACAATGCTAACACTGACTTCAGTTCAGATGATGACGATATTTTGCTAACAAGTGCTTTTGATATGAGCCAACAGTTACACGAAAGTGGTAAAATTCATAGTAAGAAGTCAGCTGGACAGGCAAGCTCTACTGATAATGATGCAGATCAATACAATGCTCAAACACAGGTGGACATCCAAGTTCAAACTTCAGCTCAGAATGAAACTCCTGCAAAGAGTAAGTTTCAAGATAAAGAAACCGATGATTCCTTTCCGTATATTGAAATGACTCCTCTTCGACAAAATGATAAAGACCACTATCTGCAGGATACACAAGTCGATTTTGATTTTGGAGAAGAATCAGATAATGGAATTTCAGTGTTTGATTTTCATTCTGAACATTTTTCAGATATCTCTGATAGCGAAGCATCAAGTTCAATTGTAAAACAAGAACAAGCTAAGACAAATCAAAACATAAAGAAGGATAAGGCAGATGGTGGTATCGTTTATGAAACTATCTCAGATGATGATGAAGATGATGTTATGGTGATAGATGATCCTGAAGATATCTACGAAGTGAAGACTCAGATTACTTCTTTTCTAAAGAAGTCAAGAAAAAAGGTTTCAAACGAAAACAAAGACAAAAAATCTGTGATTCTTTTAGAAGAAAAAGGTACTATATATTCAGAAATATCTGATCCAGAAACTGATCAAGATACAGATGATCGAATGTATGGGGCTCAAACACAGGTTGACATAAAAACGGAAAAAGATGATCTATATTCAGAAATATCTGATCCGGAAATTGACCAGGGTGCAGATGATGGAATATATGGAGCTCAAACGCAAGTTGACACAATGTCAAAAAAGGGTGATCTTGATTCAGAAATATTTGAACAGGAAATTGACCAGGATGCAGATGGTGGAATATATGGGGCTCAAACTCAGGTTGACACAAAATCAGAAAAGGGGAATCTTTATTCAGAAATATCTGAACAAGAAACTGATGAAAATGCAGACGATACATACATTGATCCACAGTTTGATGCCTATTTTGCACAAACTCAAGAAGGAAAAAATGCGGTGGGGAAAAAACGGTATATAGATAGGATTGGAATAAGCTATGACCACAGTTTTATTGAAGGGGATAGGATGACATATGGGGCAGAAACACAAATGGATTCTCCAGCACAAACATATCATGAAATGATGTATGAGCACAGTACAGAGTCCTCAAATGATAGTAACAAAGGCAGGAACATGTTTTATGATATTGCGGCTGAAAAGAATATAACTAAAGTTTCAGACAAATCAGTGTCAAAAAGGATGAAACATAATGATTCAAAGGACGAATGGAAACATGGAAGTGATGCCAAGAATGATGGGGTATATGATGCAATGACTCAAGTCCACCAAACGGACGAAGAAGAAATTGCAGATGAAAGTGATACCAATGATCAAGTTTATCAAGATATGACACAAATTGATGATGGCATAGTTGGAATTAATAGTGCCAGAATTAAGGATGCTAAGGGTAAAGAAGACGATAGATATTTGGCTATGACACAAAAAGATGAACATGAAAGCAAGGACACTAGTGATGAAGACATTGAGGGGTATTTTGCATTGACACAAGTAGGTAGACCTGATGATCATAACACAAGTGATATAGATGAAACAGAAGATCAATATCTTGCTTCAACTCAGGTGGATGAAAATGATGCAGAAATGAAGAATAACAGTGACAATGATGATGCCTACTTTGCTTTTACACAAGTCGATAATGAGCCCTATTATACTGCCACTCAAGTTGATGATGTGGTTAGGAAAAAGATTGGCTCGAATATCCCGGAGGAGGATGAAAGATACCTAGCAATGACACAGGTGGATCATCTAGTTCCAACTGAATCAGATAAAGATGATTTTGATCCATGTCTTGAAGCAATTCAGGTAGATATAAGTAGTTCTGAAATGAAAACTGATGGGAAGCCTGATAAAATGAAAATTGTTTTAGCTATGAGTGGATTACAAAGACAGAAAATTTCTGGAGAAAATACTCCAAATATATTGCCCACTGGGCAAAGTGGCATTCTTAAAAAAACAAATGATGAGGGAAATCAAAAAAAGAGAGTGAATTTTCAAGTAAATTCTTGTTCCCAAGAAACAATGATCAAGAAACCACGACTGGATATTCCAGCAAGGAAGGCTATTGTTATTGACCCTCAGAAACAGAAATCAACAGTGGAAAAACGTGCTGTTGGAAAATCATCAACTCCCAATACGCCTACAAATGCAATTCCAACTGAACAAAACATTTGGAGTACAACCAGACCATCAACCTCAACTGCACGTCCCAGACTTATCTTACAAGCAGAGAAAGATGATCTGTTAGTTATCTCAGATGCAACTAAAAAAGACATGTGGTTATCAAAAGAGAGTGCCAAAAGTCATGGAAATAAGACAGATAGCAGCAAAGGTAAACATGGTAAAGGTGGGAAACGAAAACGTAGATGCTCAAGCTCAAGGGAAGATCCATCTGTGACTTTAAAAGCAACAATTGCAGAAGCCAGATCAAAACTTGCAGAGAGGAACATACAGTCTGTTGTGAACCCAGATGCCATAGCAGACCCGACAGCCAAAAGAATGAAACCTTCGACTTCAGGTAATTTGTTCTAGTTATGTAGAAAATTAAATTCAAATTTTCTGAATATTTTAATGTGTTGAAGATAGTGCAGCTTACATGTAATGCATTAGTACATTGGCTAACATCTAACGTTCGTGACAGTAAAATACAAAAAAAATTAATCTGAAAATTATAGGAGTAAGGACATCGCATAACATTGCAACAAACTACGAAAACAAAATAACACTAATTGAATGCGGCACTCGTGAATGAAATTTTCATAGAAAAATCTACTTATGAATTAATCAGATATTTGTAGTATTTGTTGAATAGCATTAAAATTGAGATAACCTGAGAGAGTATGAAGTTGGTTTTACAGCCTGAAATTACAGCTTGGCTACTGTGTTGCCACAAAGTGACATTTTGAACCGGAAAACCACTCGCATACAGATTTAAACATCTAAGTATGGTTATCTAATTTGATCGACAGCAACTGGAGAAATTAAGTCCTGACACTAAATACTAGTATACAGAAGAATGAAGGCACACTATAAATAAAAACAGCAGCAATTTTTAGATACTACAAGTACATGTAACTGTCCCATCCACATTTGTATGACCCTGGTCACAAAGAGGCATATACATGAGAATTTCTTACGTCAAGGTACATGTACATACAATATAATTTATATAAGTAGCGTTGTTGATTCTAAATCTCTGTTGATTGAAAACATAACTGCATACGTGTTTCTCTTAATCCTTGATCAGCCCTTCTGTGGTACTAATAGCCATCTAGCTGCTATGTATATTAGAAGGATTCGTGGTGTCATTCTGTCGAATTAGTGTTTCGTTGTTATGTCACGGTTGAGTGTTGTTGTTACGACAAGATTGAGTGGACTGTTTAGGTCCAACATGGCTTTTAAGTAGCACATCGCAAAACACGAGTGCCCGACTCACATATGCCCCCACTGGTGCCATCCACAGGTGTATGCATGTGAGTCAAGCTTGTAGAAAATAAATATTGACACATTGATTTAGTGGAAAATCATAATTTAGTATTCTTCAAGGACACTATTTTGAAAGACCAGTGTAACATTGACAGGCCTGCCAAGTCTCTGGATAAAAATGGATTCTCCAGATATATCACTTGCTGATTTAAGTGAACAATCTCCGGAGTAAATCAATACAATTAACACCTAAGTACATAATTAGTTCCTTCAGTGACAACAAAATGTGTGCAATAGCAGCAATAATAGCAAGTGTTGGGACCTAGTGACTCCTTCTATGCGGTATCACTATAACAGCTGCTACTGTGACTACTGAAGACTGTATTTAGCACTCGTCCATGTGGTAGCACTATAACAGCTGCTACTGTGACTACCTAAGATTTTGTATTTGCATTTAGCACTCATCTGTGTGATATCACTATAACAGCTGCTACTGCGACTACTGAAGACTGTATTTAGCACTCATCCATGTGGTATCACTATTACAGCTGCTACTGTGACTACTGAAGACTGTATTTAGCACTCATCCATGTGGTAGCACTATAACAGCTGCTACTGTGACTACCTAAGATTTTGTATTTGCATTTAGCACTCATCTGTGTGATATCACTATAACAGCTGCTACTGCGACTACTGGAGACTGTATTTAGCACTCATCCATGTGGTATCACTATTACAGCTGCTACTGTGACTACTGAAGACTGTATTTAGCACTCATCCATGTGGTAGCACTATAACAGCTGCTACTGTGACTACCTAAGATTTTGTATTTGCATTTAGCACTCATCTGTGTGATATCACTATAACAGCTGCTACTGCGACTACTGAAGACTGTATTTAGCACTCATCCATGTGGTAGCACTATAACAGCTGCTACTGTGACTACCTAAGATTTTGTACTGTGACTACTGAAGACTGTATTTAGCACTTATCCATGTGGTATCACTATAACAGCTGCTACTGTGACTACTGAAGACTGTATTTAGCACTCATCCATGTGGTATCACTATAACAGCTGCTACTGTGACTACTGAAGACTGTATTTAGGACTCATCCATGTGGTATCACTATAACAGCTGCTACTGCGACTACTGAAGACTGTATTTAGCACTCATCCATGTGGTAGCACTATAACAGCTGCTACTGTGACTACCTAAGATTTTGTATTTGCATTTAGCACTCATCCATGTGGTATCACTATAACAGCTGCTACTGTGACTACTGAAGACTGTATTTAGCACTCATCCATGTGGTATCACTATTACAGCTGCTACTGTGACTACTGAAGACTATATTTAGCACTCATCCATGCGATATCACTATAACAGCTGTTGCTGTGACTACTGAAGACTCTATTTAGCACTCATCCATGTGGTATCACTATAACAGCTGCTACTGTGACTACTGAAGACTGTATTTAGCACACGTCCATGTGATATCACTATAACAGCTGCTACTGTGACTACTGAAGACTGTATTTAGCACTCATCCATGTGATATCACTATAACAGCTGCTGCTGTGACTACTGAAGACTCTATTTAGCACTCATCCATGTGGTAGCACTATTACAGCTGCTACTGTGACTACTGAAGACTGTATTTAGCACTCGTCCATGTGGTATCACTATAACAGCTGCTACTGTGACTACTGAAGACTGTATTTAGCACTCGTCCATGTGGTATCACTATAACAGCTGCTGCTGTGACTACTGAAGACTCTATTTAGCACTCATCCATGTGGTATCACTATAACAGCTGCTACTGTGACTACTGAAGACTGTATTTTAGCACTCATCCATGTGGTATCACTATTACAGCTGCTACTGTGACTACTGAAGACTGTATTTAGCACTCATCCAATCATGTGGTATCACTATAACAGCTGCTACTGTGACTACTGAAGACTGTATTTAGCACTCATCCATGTGATATCACTATAACAGCTGCTGCTGTGACTACTGAAGACTCTATTTAGCACTCGTCCATGTGGTATCACTATAACAGCTGCTGCTGTGACTACTGAAGACTCTATTTAGCACTCATCCATGTGGTATCACTATAACAGCTGCTACTGTGACTACTGAAGACTGTATTTAGCACTCGTCCATGTGGTATCACTATAACAGCTGCTACTGTGACTACTGAAGACTGTATTTAGCACTCGTCCATGTGGTATCACTATAACAGCTGCTACTCTGACTACTAAAGACTGTATTTGCATTTAGCACTCATCCGTGTGGAATATTATGTGCATGTCCATGAAAAAAAAAGTTGTGGTACAAATCAAACCAAGTCTTTCTATCTAATTACAAAATCCTCCCAGTAAAAACATACTAGAGCAATTTTTGTGCACGTTGAAAGTATGCTTATCTATTATTTTTTGTTACTATCAAATAATGCATAAGAATTAATTACAAAAATAATTTAGACTTACGATTTAAAAAAAAAATGCGAACAATCGTGTCTCTCGCTAGAATTTTCATTTAAAAACGTTCTTCGCGCACTTTAAATCTTAAATTTAAAAAATCTCAGGATTTTGTGTTAAAAAGTTTTGGCAGGCCTGCATTGATGTGTTGAATAGGATGTAATACTCAGTTGTGACAACTATTTGCCTATTTGTGTATCAGCAGCATTTATGGAGGTAGAGGATGTAGACCTGCCCACAGACAGTCAGGTGATCAGCAAGGGCCTCCCCATTCTCAATCCCACAGGGCTACTCACGAAGGGCAAGAAACCATCAACATCACATTCTGGAAGGTTAAGCTCCAGGGCTGCAAGTCTTACTGGTGGGTATAAATGCATAAGTGAAATCATGTAATCCGCACTTTATTGTGCCCTTACATTAGAAATGACTATTAACTTTAGATAAAGCTAGAGATTTTTTTTGATTTTTTTCATTTATCTAAACAGATCTAATAAAATATAAACCATTTTAAATCCTGACTTGTATCAAATGTAATGAATAAAAAGGGAAAAATGACTAAATACACTAGAGATTAAGGCGATAAGTTTTCATGAATTTCTTTAAAGATTATTCCATTACTATCTTGAATCACTTAAACAATTTAAATCTTTTCAGGTTTATTTCATAGTTGTAGTGGAAACCCCATTCTGTATATTGGTTAAACGAGTCCTATATTGGGGATGGTTTACTTACTGAATTTCCCAATTATTCGGGGCTTGTTTCAGCCAAAGAGTTTTCAGCAATAGCATGAATAATTTTAAAATACGTACATAACTTGTATATCATTAGCACTTGCATTTTAAGTGGTAAATAAAACTACCTTAGTTTGGTAGAGAAATAAATATTTCACAGCCGAAATGATTTTTTGATTGGGCTTTTCCCATGTAAACTCCTTGTTGCTGGGACAGCAGAAAATTAAAAAATCTCAAGTAATGTGAGGTTATTTAACAGTGTTGAGTACAATACTGAATTCTGTTGGATGAGTACTCAGCAGACAGAATCTATATTTGGACGAGGCAAAGCCGAGTCCAAATATGGATTCTGTCTGTTAGGTACGTATGAGTCCAATTGAATTCAGTATTGTACTCAACACGGTTGAATGACCTCTTTATTTCACATCTCAATAATCTAACCAAATGTTGTTCATTTGAATGCAAACTTGATATTTCTGTTATTAATTGAACAGAACAATCGATTATCTTCCCATAGTACAAATACTAAGATGGATTTTTTGGACTCCACATCTATCCCAAAGTACAAATACGGAATATGGATTTTTGGACTCCACATCTATCCCAAAGTACAAATACGGAATATGGATTTTTGGACTCCACATCTATCCCAAAGTACAAATACGGAATATGGATTTTTGGACTCCACATCTATCCCAAAGTACAAATACGGAATATGGATTTTTGAACTCCACATCTACTGAATGTAGATTTATGGGACTCTAGATAGCAGACAAAGTACAATATGATATTAGATGTTTTGTATAAAAGCAGCTGTTTTGATTACAATAGTGGAAATATGGGATTGTCACATGGTTAAAAAGACAGAAAGAAATTGGTTAGATTGATACAGGTGTGAAATAACTTCAGTCAGCCTTAATAGTTCGCTATAAAACTGTCAGGATGTTTTAGTTTACATTTGTCCAACACATTAAAACCATTCTGGATTAAAATTCTGGAAAAATGTATTTTTCTAATTTTTGACGCAGCAGAATTGTGCATTGAAAATGCCAAGTCAAAAAGAACTTTCTCACATTAATTTTTTATTTCTCAACCGATTTTGTAAATTAAGGTATTATTTGTTAACCACTGAAAATGTCTGTTTCACTGATATACATCTCATTTAGTTTAAAGTTGAATTTTATCTGAAAAATAAAAAAAGGCTGAAACAAGTGCCCCAAACAACAAGACCTTTACCGTTGAACTAGGGTGTTAATCTTTAATCTTTTTGGATCATCAAGCCCAATCTTTGTGGCTTTCGAGTAGAATATCGCTTAAGCCGGTGCTAGGAGGCATGAGAGGTGTTGCACTTTACATTACCCCTCATGAACAGACTCCATAAAACCAAGTCTACTACTTTTATCTCTTGTTTGTGTCAGTTTCTTCTAAGGGATCTACTTTTCAGTATTTATTTAAAAAGATACCATGTAAACTTTTATTTGCTGAATATCAAAAAAATAAGAACTCACTGATACTTTATTTACCTCAGATACTATGTTGCCATCCAAGGATAATCAAGTGAGAACAGCCAGGTTTATGACGACTACCACCACTGTTTCCATGGCAACATCGCTAACTTCCAGCTCAGTTCTAGGTCAGGCATCAACAAGTCATTCAGTGAAAACTGTTCATTCAGTTGCACCAGTTAACATTAATAAGGATAGTCAAAGTTCAAGGCCACATCAGTCAAAGACAAGTTCTAAAGAATTTTCAGGATTATCAAGTGCAGATCAAAATAAAACCAGACATTTAAGTGGAATCTTGCATGACACCATGTCGAAGAAAACAGGTGAAAGAACAAGACCAGTTGAAAAAGGGAGCATAATTGGTGAATTATCTACAAGCAGTCTCGGTAAACAAGAAACAGGGGAGAGGAAAAAGAAGGACACTCCAGGACAGAAGACTAAGACAGTGAAATGGAACTTAGAGCCAGTGGAAACTAAGAGGAGCAACACATCATCTATGTCCTCCACAACTTCAACTCGAACCTCTCCAGATATAAGCGATCCATCAACAAGTTTTGCCCATTTATTATCGAGTTCCAGAACCTCGCCAAATATCAGCACTATACCTGCAAGAACTGTACCTTCATCAATTGTATCAAGAATCACTCAGGCCACATCTACTCCATCGACTAGCCATCCATCCATCTCACCCAGAAGTTCTGCAAATGTTAGTGGTCAATCCTTGAGTTCTGGTCATTCATCCAACATGCCAAGAACCTTCCCAGTGATCCCGGGTCCATCTACAAGCTCCAGTCATTCATCCAACATGCCAAGAATCTCTACTGTTATGCCTCGTCCGTCTGCAAGCTCCAGTCATTCATCCAACATGCCAAGAATCTCTACTGTTATGCCTCGTCCATCTACAAGCTCCAGTCATTCATCCAACATGCCAAGAATCTCTACTGTTATGCCTCGTCCGTCTACAAGCTCCAGTCATTCATCCAACATGCCAAGAAACTCTACTGTGATCCCTGGTCCATCTACAAGCTCCAGTCATTTATACAGAAACTCAGCAACATTCCAGGTATAATAAAACTGTTTACTCACTTGTTTCCCATGGACACATTTTCTAGTTTAGTTATTTTGTTGCTGCGTCACATTGCAGACACCTGGGAATAACGGTCTTTCTTCTATCGACTTGCCCTGGGCAAGTGGATTTTCAAAATGTTTCCAGAACCCTAATGTTGTTACACATGTCCAATAACTGACTTGTGTTTTGTCAGAGTTATGCCTCTTTTCATAAAACAACCTGTAACCTAACATAGCTCATGACTTGGTAAAATATTGACTTAAGGTCATGAAACTTGATATAGTTCTTCCTTATCACTTATTCAATGCCATTGACATGTCCAATAACTTAGAATTTCATTTCGGCAGAGTTATGCCCCTATTAGTAAAACTTTAACATGCAACCTAACCTAGCTCATAACTTGGCAAAATATTGGCCTATAGTCATGAAACTTTATTGCATGTAGCATAAGCTTATAGTCCTCTACCAAATTTGTTCAAACGATGACCCTTGGGTCAAATCTGGAAACAACAATAGTAGGTATCTAATATTTTGCATGTTCCATTAAGTTTATGTTCCTCTGCCACATTTGTTCAAATGGTGACACCTGTGTGCCATGGTGGTGACAGTTTTACAAAGACTTATGTAGGAAAATCTTTAAAAAATCTTTTTTTGAAACTACAAGAGCTAGAGGTCTAATATTTTGCTTGTACCTTAAGCTTCTGGTCCTCTATCAAAAGCTTATTAAACTGATGATCCTGAAGTTAGTTTTTAGCATACCCCTGTTTTTAGCATACCCAGGGGTACCATTTTAAATTGAGTTGTATTGGAAAATTTAAAAAAATGTCTTTTAACCACTTTTGTTGCTGTTACATGTGTCCACAATGGACAACGGTCATCAGATGAGAGATTCAGGATCATTTGGCCCCCTTGTTTAACACAAATGAGACACCCATATATACTACATGAAATTTACCAAATTAGAGGAAAACAATAAACAACATTCCAAGGAAACCATTTATCTTATTCTGCTGAGTCTCTTGTTTGTTTTTAAGCTCTTTCATTCATCAGATATGAATAACAGACTGAGAAAATAGTTATTTTACCTGTTTGCAATATTTCTTAATCCCCCGAAGGGCAACATATAGTAGTCACACTGTCCGTCAGTCCGTCAAGGTCACACTTAGAGGTCAAAGGTAAAAAAGAAGTGCTTTCTTGTCCGGTTAATAACTCCAACATTCATTGACTTATTTTCAAATAACTTGGCACAAATGCTCCCCACAACAAGACGCCGTGTGGCGCACCAAATCCAGGTCCGTGGCTCCAAGGTCAAGGTCACACATAGGTCAAAACCACTTCAGGGGCATTTCTTGTTCATTATTATTTTAAATCTTATCTGTAAACTTGAGTGTTTTTAACTTTCAGAGACAAGGATCCAATCAGGGCAATTCTGGCTCAACACTAAACCCTATGCAGAAGATTCCCCTGACCACCACACCGAGTAGTGACCTGCCACCAGATGATATAGTGAACAAGAGCAAGGAACTGAAGTGGGAACAATGCCTGAGAGTCGTGCTGAAATGGTCACCTAATTGGTTCAATGAGCGAGGTTAGATTATCAGAATTAGATCAGTCCTCAGTAACTGGAGATGCAAAATATATTTACTGTAGTTCGATTGCATCTCAGTTACTAAAGAAGCTTAATTTCTTGCATACCAGATAAGGTTATTCACATTTTACATGGGTGATGGAAATCCTGATCTTACACATGTGGGATGATAAAAGTCACACGCCGATATTAACAATGAAAGTTGCATGATGTCATTGTGTAAATAAACATGCAACACATTTGTAGTTGGCGACATCAGTGCGCAAAATGAAAATGATATACAAGAAAAAGAATCAATCATGGGTATCCGGTTCAGATAGGCAGAGCCTCGGTTCCGATAAAAACAACTATACCTCGTATTGGAATTCCCGATTTCACCGGATACCCATGAAGGATTCTTATAATGCTTACTGTAGTTTGATTGCATCTCATATACTACATGTACTAAGAAGCTCATTATGATTAATGTATACTGAACCAAACAGCTAACCCACCAGAAGACAATACCTTTAATATCTCAATAATAACAATCAATAAATCAAAACAAATTTCATTCTGAATGAGACAAATATCTTGTCAATAACGACTGTAAATTAAAAAAAAACATTCAAATCACCGGCCTCCAACGGTACCAGTCGGCATATAATAAGTTCATACATTATAGGTATTGTCTACTGCTGCATTAGCTGTTTGGTTCAGTATAGTTTGATTAAGCTTAGTTACTAGGAAGCTCATAATGATTACTGTAGTTTGATTAAGCTTAGTTACTAGGAAGCTCATAATGATTACTGTAGTTTGATTAAGCTTAGTTACTAGGAAGCTCATAATGATTACTGTAGTTTGATTAAGCTTAGTTACTAGGAAGCTCATAATGATTACTGTAGTTTGATTAAGCTTAGTTACTAGGAAGCTCATAATGATTACTGTAGTTTGATTAAGCTTAGTTACTAGGAAGCTCATAATGATTACTATAGTTTGATTAAGCTTAGTTACTAGGAAGCTCATAATGATAACTGTAGTTTGATTAAGCTTAGTTACTAGGAAGCTCATAATGATTACTGTAGTTTGATTAAGCTTAGTTACTAGGAAGCTCATAATGATTACTGTAGTTTGATTAAGATTAGTTACTAGGAAGCTCATAATGATTACTGTAGTTTGATTAAGCTTAGTTACTAGGAAGCTCATAATGATTACTATAGTTTGATTAAGCTTAGTTACTAGGAAGCTCATAATGATAACTGTAGTTTGATTAAGCTTAGTTACTAGGAAGCTCATAATGATTACTGTAGTTTGATTAAGCTTAGTTACTAGGAAGCTCATAATGATTACTGTAGTTTGATTCAGCTTAGTTACTAGGAAGCTCATAATGATTACTGTAGTTTGATTAAGCTTAGTTACTAGGAAGCTCATAATGATTACTGTAGTTTGATTAAGCTTAGTTACTAGGAAGCTCATAATGATTACTGTAGTTTGATTAAGCTTAGTTACTAGGAAGCTCATAATGATTACTATAGTTTGATTAAGCTTAGTTACTAGGAAGCTCATAATGATAACTGTAGTTTGATTAAGCTTAGTTACTAGGAAGCTCATAATGATTACTGTAGTTTGATTAAGCTTAGTTACTAGGAAGCTCATAATGATTACTGTAGTTTGATTAAGCTTAGTTACTAGGAAGCTCATAATGATTACTGTAGTTTGATTAAGCTTAGTTACTAGGAAGCTCATAATGATTACTATAGTTTGATTAAGCTTAGTTACTAGGAAGCTCATAATGATAACTGTAGTTTGATTAAGCTTAGTTACTAGGAAGCTCATAATGATTACTGTAGTTTGCTAGCATATTAGTTACTAGGAAGCTTATACTGATTACTGTAGCTTGATAGCATATTAGTTACTAGGAAGTCTATAATGATTACTGTAGTTTGATAGCATATTAGTTACTAGGAAGCTTATTATGATTACTGTAGTTTGATAGCATATTAGTAACTAGGAAGCTTATATTGATTACTGTATTAGTTACTGGGAAGCTCATAATGATTACTGTAGCTTGATAGCATATTAGTTACTAGGAAGTCCATAATGATTACTGTATTTTGATAGCATATTAGTTACTAGGAAGCTTATTATGATTACTGTAGTTTGATAGCATATTAGTTACTAGGAAGCTTATATTGATTACTGTAGTTTTCTAGCATATTAGTTTCTAGGAAGCTTATACTGATTACTGTAGTTTGATTGCATATTAGTTACTAATAAGCACATTCTGATTAATATAGTTTGGTGCATATTAGTTACTAGGAAGCCCATTATGATAACTGTAGTTTGATTCAGCTTAGTTTCTAAGAAGCTCATACTGATTATTGTAGCTTGATAGCATATTAGTTTCTAGGAAGCTCATACTGATTACTGTAGTTTGCTAGCATATTAGTTACTAGGAAGCTCATAATTATTACTGTAGTTTGCTAGCATATTAGTTTCTTGGAAGCTCATACTGATTACTGTAGTTTGCTAGCGTATTAGTTACTAGGAAGCTCATAATGATAACTGTAGTTTGATAGCATATTAGTCACTAGGAAGCTTATACTGATTACTGTAGTTTGCTAGCATATTAATTTCTAGGAAGCTCATAATGATTACTGTAGTTTGATAGCATATTAGTTACTAGGAAGCTCATAATGATTACTGTAGTTTGCTAGCATATTAGTTACTAGGAAGCTCATAATGATTACTGTAGTTTGCTAGCATATTAGTTACAAGGAAGCTCATAATAATAACTGTAGTTTGATAGCATATTAGTCACTAGGAAGCTTATACTGATTACTGTAGTTTGCTAGCATATTAATTTCTAGGAAGCTCATAATGATTACTGTAGTATGATAGCATATTAGTTACTAGGAAGCTCATAATGATTACTGTAGTTTGCTAGCATATTAGTTACTAGGAAGCTCATAATGATAACTGTAGTTTGATAGCATATTAGTCACTAGGAAGCTTATACTGATTACTGTAGTTTGCTAGCATATTTATTTCTAGGAAGCTCATAATGATTACTGTAGTTTGATAGCATATTAGTTACTAGGAAGCTCATAATGATTACTGTATTAGTTACTAGGAAGCTCACAATGATTACTGTAGCTTGATAGCATATTAGTTACTAGGAAGTCCATAATGATTACTGTAGTTTGATAGCATATTAGTTACTAGGAAGCTTATTATGATTACTGTAGTTTGATAGCATATTAGTTACTAGGAAGCTTATATTGATTACTGTAGTTTTCTAGCATATAAGTTTCTAGGAAGCTCATACTGATTACTGTAGTTTGCTAGCATATTAGTTACTAGCAAGCTCATAATGATAACTGTAGTTTGATAGCATATTAGTCACTAGGAAGCTTATACTGATTACTGTAGTTTGCTAGCATATTAATTTCTAGGAAGCTCATAATGATTACTGTAGTTTGATAGCATATTAGTTACTAGGAAGCTCATAATGATTACTGTATTAGTTACTAGGAAGCTCATAATGATTACTGTAGCTTGATAGCATATTAGTTACTAGGAAGTCCATAATGATTACTGTAGTTTGATAGCATATTAGTTACTAGGAAGCTTATTATGACTACTGTAGTTTGATAGCATATTAGTTACTAGGAAGCTTATATTGATTACTGTAGTTTTCTAGCATATAAGTTTCTAGGAAGCTCATACTGATTACTGTAGTTTGATTGCATATTAGTTACTAATAAGCACATTCTGATTAATATAGTTTGATAGCATATTAGTTACTAGGAAGCCCATTATGCCAACTGTAGTTTGATTCAGCTTAGTTACTAAGAAGCTCATGATGATTGCTGTAGTTTGATAGCATATTATTTTCTAGGAAGCTCATACTGATTACTGTAGTTTGCTAGCATATTAGTTTCTAGAAAGCTCATACTGATTACTGTAGTTTGCTAGCATATTAGTTACTAGGAAGCTCATAATGATTACTGTAGTTTGATAGCATGCATATTAGTTACTAGGAAGCTTATACTGATTACTGTAGTTTGCTAGCATATTAGTTACTAGGAAGCTCATAATGATTACTGTATTAGTTACTGGGAAGCTCATAATGATTACTGTAGCTTGATAGCATATTAGTTACTAGGAAGTCCATAATGATTACTGTAGTTTGATAGCATATTAGTTACTAAGATGCTCATAAAGATAACTGTATTTGATTCAGCTTAGTTACTAAGAAGCTTAGTGTGATTAATGTAGTTTGATTCAGCTTAGTTACTAGGAAGCTCATAATGGTTACTGTAGTTTGATAGAATAATAGTTACTAATAAGCTCATTCTGATTAATATAGTTTGATAGCATATTAGTTACCAGGAAGCCCATAATGATTACTGTAGTTTGATTCAGCTTAGTTACTAAGAAGCTCATTGTGATTACTGTAGTTTGATAGCATATTAGTTTCTAGGAAGCTCATAATGATTACTGAAGTTTGATAGCATATTAGTTTCTAGGAAGCTCATACTTATTACTGTAGTTTGATAGCATATTAGTTACTAGGAAACTCATAATGATTACTGCAGTTTGATAGCATATTAGTTACTAATAATGCTAGCATATTAGTTACTATGAAGCTCATAATGATTACTGTAGTTAGATAGCATATTAGTTACTAGGAAGCTTATACTGATTACTGTAGTTTGATAGCATATAAGTTACTCGGAAGCTCATAATGATAACTGTAGTTTGATAGCATATTATTTTCTAGGAAGCTCATAATGTTAAGCTTATACTAGGTTTGATAGCATATTAGTTACTATGAAGCTGATACTGAATAATGATTACTGTAGTTTGATAGCATATTTGTTATTAGGAAACTCATAATGATTACTGTAGTTTGATAGCATATTAGTTTCTAGGAAGCTCATAATGTTAACTGTAGTTTGATAGCATATCAGTGTAAAATAGCTATACAGAGCTGGGGTCTTAAGTAAGTTAATATCTTGCACTCATGTCTGGTCAATACATGTACTGTGTCAGGAACGAGGTGACCAACATATTTAAATAAATGTGGAGCATGTATGACCATTCAAAATAATTGGTAGCTTATTAACTTGCTGACCGCTTAAACACTTATGAAAGTTCAGGCATTCGGATGAACAGATAAGGTGGTAGGGTCTCCTTGTATTTTAACGAACAATGGGATGGCTGTGTAAGCATCTTTATGGTTAATCCAATTAAGTATATATGTTGTAACAGCATGATCAAAACCTATAGTTTAAGTGGATGTTTATTTGATGAAACAATGGGATGACCGGGGCAACTCACGGCAACCACGAGTGAGGGGGTCACTTCGTTTATGAACAATGGGAGGCTTATATAAGAACCCTTGAAGCACTAGGCTGCAAAAATGGGTTAATTTTCTTGTTTACCACAAAAAGGGGAGATTTGTATGATTTACCCCAGCTGTGGCGACCTCGAAAAGGTTTCAGAGGTCAGAGTCCATTGTTGAGTGTACACGAGTCAGTCAAAAGGTGGGACATATCTACACTATATAAGAAACGAGTTAACCTTCATTCGGGGAGATTCTTACAGATTTATAGATATTCATTCTGATTCATTTTGACTGCTTAGCTCGCACTTTTGAACGTTAGAACTGCTTACAAATTGTAACTTGTACATTTATTGAAAGTTGAACATTTATTCTGGTTTTTAACTGTGTATAGAGATTATTGTAAAAGATAAATAGATAGTAGTTTAATAAAATAATTATTAAAGACTATTCTTGAGTTAGATATTTCACGTCGCTATATTACATTAGTTACTAGGAAGCTTATACTAGGTTTGATAGCATATTAGTTACTAAGAAACTCATAATGATTACTGTAGTTTGATAGCATATTAGTTACTAATAATTATAACATATTAGTTACTATGAAGCTGAAAAAGATTACTGTATTTTGATAGCATATTATTTACTAATAAGCTCATTATGATTAATATAGTTTGATAGCGTATTAGTTAATAGGAAGCTCATAATGATTACTGTAGTTTGATAGCATATTAGTTACTAAGAAGCTCATAATGATAACTGTATTTGATTATGTCTTAGTTACTAAGAAGCCCATAATGATTACTGTAGTTTAATAGCATATTAGTTAGTAAGAAGCTCATAATGATTACTGTAGTTTGATAGCATATTAGTTACTAAGAAGCTCATTCTGATTGATATAGTTTGATAGCATATTAGTTACTAAGAAGCTCATAATGAGTCAATACACAGGAATCGGACATATTGTAAATAGAGGATCTTAAACGAGTTCCCATTTCATGTAAGATTTATGAAATGAGTTATGATTATTTTAATTTTAACGAGCCTTTTGACGAGTTAAAATTAAAAATAATTCATAACGAGTTTCATAAATCTTATAATGGAATGGGAACGAGTTTAAGATCCTTTTTATCACATAACATTGCAATCAAATTAGTAAAAATTAATTCAGCTGGACGTAGAACCGCCACGGCGTCAGACACACTTTAGCGCAAAAACGTCATAAAATATGTGACGTCGTAACGTCGCGTCTAACACATAACATTGCGTCTAAAAGAGTTCGTGTTTTACCTCTTTACAAAATAATTGGTAGCTTATTAACTTGCTGACCGCTTAAACACTTATGAAAGTTCAGGCATTAGGATGAACAGTTAAGGTGGTAGGGTCGCCTTGTATTCTAACGAACAATGGGATGGCTGTGTAAGCATCTTTATGGTTAATCCAATTAAGTATATATTTAGTAACAGCATGACCAAAACCTATAAATCTATGCTACGGATGTTTTTCTAACAATCTAGAACATTATTCCACTTACCATGTAATAAAAGTATCTTTTTCAGCTACTTTTGTTGAATAAATTGACATCCTTTCGGGGATAAAACTTCCAGAAACGCAAATTGAAAATTTCTCTTTCATTCCTGTCAATTTTTATATAAAATTATAAATATGTACAAACGTGGATCTATATATGGGGATACTTTATTTAGAATACGTCTGATTTCTTTGTTTACTAAGAAACTCATTAAGATTACTGTAGTTTGATTCATCTTAGTGACTAAGAAGTTAACTATGATTACTGTAGTTTGATTGTAATATTAATCTAGTTGTGTTTTTGACCAGTTAACATGGTTAACAAATGTTATGCTAGTACTTAAGTTTGTTTTCCATTGCAGAAAAGCATGAGGATCTTCCGCCTTTAACTAATGACCTGTGTGGCCATGACAATCACACCCTATATCCTCTGTTGGAGAGATATCACAGCTTTGACGAATACAGTGAAAGTTTCATGCTGCCCCTACTCCTCTATGAAACATGGGAAAGTGTGAGTAATTTTGTAATGAAAGTGTGTTTTTGACTCTTCATAAAACCGATTAAAAAAATGGTGTGTTTAGAGGAAACCCACATTAAAAACAGCCACGACCCTATTGTTTGTTTTTTAGCTTATGATATGGCAAGTTGCATGTCCGTCGCAATAGGGACTTCATTATTAATAGGATCTTTATGAAACTTTACCAGTGTCTTTATATTAATAAAAGCTCAATTGAGTTTGAGAACCAGCCAGATCGGATTAGTAACACTAGAGTTATAGTCCTTGTTTTGCTGAAAAATGCAATATTAAGCTATGTATACACTGTAGCACCTTCATTTTGTATTTGATCTTTACGAAACTATGCCAGTGTATTTATATCTGTGGAAGCTCGGACGAGTTCGAAAATCAGCCAGATCGGATTAGTAACACCAGAGTTGTGGCACTTGTTTTGCTGAAAAATGCCATCTTAAGCCTTGTTTACACTCTAGCACCGTCATTTTATATTTGATCTTTATGAAACTTTGCCGGTTTATTTATATCAATGAAAGCTCGGATCAGTTCGAAAACCAGCCAGATTGGACCAGTAACACGGGAGTTATGGCTCTTGAATTATTGTTACAATAATGTGTTAACTTTTTGATGTCAATACTCCAACACATTCATTTTTCATTCGATCTTTACCAAACTTTACCAGATTGTTAATATCCATGAAAGCTCGGATGAGTTTAAAAACAAGCCAGTTCGGACCAGTAACACCTGAGTTATTGCCCTTAATTTTCTGAAATATGCTATAATTTGAAACGATCTGGCCTTCATTTTTCATTCAATCTTTTTTCAAACTTTACCAGATTGTTAATATCAATGAAAGCTCGGACGAGTTCTAAAACCAGCCAGATTTAACAAGTAACACAAGAGGGGCTCAAGGTGATCTATATCACTCTTCGTCCGTCGCCGTTAAATTTTCTTCAAACAACATCCTCAGAAACCGCATGCCCAATTTTGACCAAACTTCGCATGGATGATCCTTAGATGAAGGCTTTTTAGATTTGCTAAAATTAGGTCAGCACGACATCCAAGATGGCCACCATTACCATATATGGTCGAAACCTTAAAAAATCTTCTTCTAAAGTACCACTGGACAGATTTCAACAGTTTTTCTTTTAAAATGATCGCCAACACCTAGACTATCAATTTTGTACTAATGAAGTCCCCGGGGTTAAAAATCTTGGCCCTCTTGTTTAAATATGCAATATGCTATATTGGGAACTTGGGTCAAACTCATGGTTTCCGCTCAATAACTTTTGTTAGTAATAAGGTATTGCGATGAAACTTGCAGGGTAGGTAGTTTATATGAAAAGGAAGGTCGGGATTGCATTTGGGACCACTGCGATCAAGGTCAAGGTCGCTGTTACTAAAAATAGAAAAATAGTTTCTGCTCAATAACGTTTGTTTGGAGTGAGGTATTGTGACGAAACTTGCAGTGTATGTAACTTATATTTTTAGAAAGGAGGGTTGGGATTGCATTTGGGGCTACTGGGGTCAAGGTCACAGTTACTAAAAACGAAAAATGGTAACCGTCTCAATAACTTTTGTTATGAGTGAGGTACTGCGGCGAAACTTGCTGGGTTTGTAGCTTTTATGGAAAGAAAGGTTAGGATTGTATTTTGGGCCACTGGGTTCAAGGTCAAGGTCACTGTTACTAAAAATAGAAAAAATGGTTTCTGCTCAGTAACATTTGTTATGAGTAAGGTATTGAACCCGTTTACGGATCTTGACTTAGTGATCAAAATGTATCCAGGTGTATGTGTGTCAGTTCGTCCGTGCATTTGTTAGTCCATGTGTCCGATTTCATTTCTTAAATATCTTCTTCGTTAAATGCAGGATTTTCACCAAACTCTACCAAAATATTCATTATATGGATCCAAAATCACATGCACAATTTCGGTTTGCTGTGACCTACTTTGACGAAATATAGTCTGGTCTCCGTTACGACATGTGTATCTATCTTCTTTCTTGCAGGATTTTTACCAAACTTCACCAAGATGTTCCTTGGATCGTTGTGACCTACTTTCAACGAACTATAGGTCATGTTCGGTCTCTGCTACGTCATATCTTGCCTGTTTCTTGCTGGATTTTCAGCAAACTTCACCAGAATGTTCCTTATATGCATCCTACCTCATGTGCACAATTTTGGGTTGCTGTGACCGACTTTCGACAAAATTTAGGTCATGTCTGGTCACTTTTCTCGCAGGATTTTCGTCAAACTTTACCAAAATGTTCCTTATATGCATCTAACATCATGTGCAGAATTTCTGGTCACTGTGACCTATTTTCGACAAAATATAGGTCACATCCGGTCTCCGCTACAACGTGCATAACTTGACCTTAATCCCAGTGACCTCAAATGCAATTCCAATCTTCCTTTCCATATAAGCTACCTACCCTGCAAGTTTCATTGCAATACCTCTTTCCTAACAAAAGTTATTGAGTGGAAACCATTTAACATAATCACTTATGATGGTATGTTATGATTAAAAATATGTTTTGGGATTGACATTGGTGTTGGTCAAATAAAAAAATTGGACCTTTATAATAGGGCTTCTAGTTTAAAAGAATTACTGATGGGAATTTTAGAATGACAGCCTTAGATATAAGAGCCATTTTAGCAAGTAAAGCATCCACAGGCCCTCTTGGGCCTCTTGTTTTTGTAATTTAATCCTTATAGTATTATCAAAAGAGACGCATAAGTAGTTTTGGTTCCTGTAACTTCTAGGCTCCAATTTCACATTGAATTTAGCATGTAAGCTGTGTCTGCTACATTTCTTGTCCTAGTTAAACTTTGGGCATGTGTTTCTTTATAGTATTATCTAGGGAGTTGTTTAAGTAATTTCATCCTCTGTAAACTCTGGGCTCCCATGGAACCCAAATTGTGATGGCCCACAAAATGTGCAGTTAATGCTGATCAAGGTTTGCATGATAGCTGTTGTATATATCTATATCTCTTAAAATATGTGTATTACGGTAGCTCAACCAAAGTAATTTCGGCACAAATGATCATGGGCTCTCTTGGCACCCATAGAGCCCTATTTAACACAGCCTATGAAATGTGCAATAATTTTGGACAATCTGTTGTTACTGACCAAATTGTTTACTCTTCTTATTCATAGCTCAACCACCATGCCATGAATATGGTAGATGCTGCCCACCCCAATCCCCACTCTGCACCGAACCATCATCAAGAGATGTTTGGGTGTAGACTTCTAATAGATTGCATAAACTTATGGTCCTTTACCAAGTTTGTTCAAATGGTGATCCTGGGATTAAATTTTGCCATGCCTGGGAGAACCAGCTTAAAACAGAGTTATATTGGAACAAAATTAAAACATCTTGTGAAATTACCAGACCTCTTTTATCTCATAAACTTGTGTTAATGTTGCAAATGTCTACAATGGCCAATGGTCATGAGCATGTCAGTTACATTTGGCCCTCTTGTGAATGTAAATATTTAAAATGTCAAGTATTAATTTGGTAGTTGAAATTTCAAACATTTGAAAACAATGAATTCAGCGTGTTGAGATTTGATCGGTAGTAGTTGAACATTTGTAAGATGAAGTTATCTTGTATATCGCAGTGTTACAGTGTGTGGAGAGAGAAGAAGAGTCGAGGTCAGATTTACCAACAGAAATTCATCTTTAGTCAACAAGAATCTGCTGGCGAGAAACAGTGCATGTATACACTCCAAGGTAAATAATCTGCTTGGGAAAAACTGTTCATGTATACACTCCAGCACTCCAAGGCAAATAATCTGCTTGGGATAAACTGTTCATGTATACACTCCACGGTAAATAATCTGCTTGGGATAAACTGTTCATGTATACACTCCACGGTAAATAATCTGCTTGGGATAAACTATTCATGTATACACTCCAACACTCCACGGTAAATAATCTGCTTGGGATAAACTCTTCATGTATACACGCCAACACTCCAAGGTAAATAATCTGCTTGGGATAAACTATTCATGTATTCACTCCATGGTAAATAATCTGCTTGGGATAAACTGTGCATGTATACACTCCAAGGTAAATAACATGCTGGCAAAGAACTGTGCATGTATGCTGTCCAATGTAAATAACCTGCTGGCCAGAAAGTGTGCATGTATGCTCTCCAATGTAAATAACCTGCTGTCCAGGAAGTGTGCATGTAAGCTGTCCAAGGTAAATAACCTGCTGTCCAGGAAGTGTGCATGTATGCTGTCCAAGGTAAATAACCTGCTGGCCAGAAAGTGTGTATGTATGCTCTCCAAGGTAAATAACCTGCTGGCCAGAAAGTGTGTATGTATGCTCTCCAAGGTAAATAACCTGCTTGGCCAGAAAGTGTGCATGTATGCTCTCCAATGTAAATAACCTGCTTGGCCAGAGAGTATGCATGCATTTTCAAGTTAAATACTTTATGACCTACAGATGAGAATTTTATATTTTGGACTTGCTCAACTCCAGGGTTACCCATGGGACTCTGGAGTGGGTGGGGTGGGGAGTTATAATACACAAATACTCTAAATATAATTGACTCAATTACAGTCTGTCGTACATATGGAATAACATACATAGTACTATTTATGTTCAGTGGTGAGCGATTCAGTGACCTTTTGGCCCTTTTGTTATTTGGTTCTATCCATGCACTTCTTCTTTTCTACAGGATTGATCAGCGATCGAGACAAGCGTATGGGCAAGTATGTAAATGACGGAGACTTGATACAGCTGAATGTGTATGGTACTATCAAGTCGGAGAAGAAGCCAGTGGAACAATGGTCTCAGATAATGGGCTTCGTGGAGAGGGTCGTATTCAGAGAGAGCTCCGTGGACAGGATATGTGCACACAATGCAGAATTAGGTATTCTATAAACAAATAATAAATTGTAGATAATACACATTTCTCATCATTCTTAATGGTAACAAACTCCAAAAGTGTTTTATACATACTTACCTTATACGGTCAAACCTGCACAAGAGACCATAAGACTCTATTAAGAGTGTGGGTACAGTGGGGTGGTCTCCCTTCTCCCTCCCCCTATCTCCTTCCCCTTTTCTCTCCTCCCTCAGAGTACTGATAAACAAGCGACGTAATCGATGTAACTATCGATCGCGGAGACAGAACGTGTACGGCAGACAAGATAATGGTCGATAATGGGTCATAATGTTTCATTTTAAGATCATTTAATGTTCAGTTAAGGATTTTGATAGGATGTAAACATGTTCTTTTACCCAAAACGACTCTCAAACTATGATAATTCTTCATAATTTTGTTTACAAACTTGTTATTTTAAAAACCTCCCACCCCTTTCTCTCCCAACCCCTGTCCCCTTGTCTACCATCTCCTGATCCCTGCCCCCTTGTCTCCCATACCCCCATCCCCCCTGTACCCCTCACCCTCTATTAAGACTACCTGCTTTAAGAGACCACCATTTCAGTTTTAAAAAACACCTGTGTTAAGAGACCACCTTTGTTCAGAGACCACCTGTGTTCAGAGACCAATTTTTAGCTTGACTATCTGAAGAATAGCGAGAGCTATCCTACACACCGGGCATGAACAGATACAATCATCCAAGCAGCATAGACACCGGGTTTTTTCGGGTGTATAATTTCTTGTTCTCTGAAAATTCGAATAGTCGAGCTGCGCTGTCCTCTGACCGCTCTTTTTCTCTTCCCTCTAGTGGTATCTTAAAACAGGTTTACCGTATATAAGATGTACATGCTTCAACATTGACAAAATAAAATGTATATATTACAATTATCAATGTTTAAATTTACATTCTCCCTGCGTGTTTGCCAGGGTAGAATACAACCACTGCAAACACACCGTCACATGCAGAGGGGTAGGACCCCCTATTGATATTCATTTTGTCATTAGCTCTACTGGTCAAAGACTTACGGGATGACTAGTTGTCCGTCGTCCGTCCGTCCGTTAACTTTTTCTCGTTAAGACAATAGGGCGTTCAATTTTTATCCAATCATTACCAAACTTTAACAAGTTGTTAATATCAATGAAAGCTTGGACAAGTTCGAAAACCAGCCAGATCGGACCAGTTAAAATGGAGTGATGGCCCTTGATTAGTTAAAAATGCTATATTTTGCCTCGTTAAGACAATAGGGATCAGCAGAGATCAGCAGAGCTTATGCCGTGGTGCAGTGTCCGTCGTCCGTCCATCCGTCTGTCTGTCTGTCTGTCCGTAAACTTTTTTTTCTGAAACTACTGAATGGATTTTCATGAAACTTTACAGAAACGTTGCCCATGAAGTCTAGCTGATCCTAGCAAAAATTCATGTTGATGTGAAATCCAAGATGGCCGCCAAATTTAAAAACAGGTTTTTAAAAAACAAGTTTGTAGCGGTTACTTCTTGAAAACTCTTAAGTGATATTGATATGGGACTTTTTCTAAAATGATCAGCATGACATGATGTTGGTCCTTGTCAAAAATCATTTTGATTCGACGTTAAACATGGCTGTCAGCGGCCATCTTTGTTTACATAGAGTTATATAATGAAAACTTGTAGCGGCTACTTCTCTGAAACTACTCGACGGATTTTCATGAAACTTCACAGGAATGTTGCTCTTGATGTCTAATTGATCCTAGCAAAATTTCAGGTCGGCCGGAAATTCAAGATTGCCGCCACAGCTAAAAATAGATTTTTAAAAAATAAGTTTGTAGCGACTACTTCTTGAAAACTATAAGTGATATTGATATGGAACTTTTTCTAAAATGATCAGCATGACATGATGGTTATCCGAGTCGAACATTATTTTGATTCGACGTTAAACATGGCTGCCAGTGGCCATCTTTGTTTACATAGAGTTATATAATGAAAACTTATAGCGACTACCCCTCTGAAACAACTTGACGGATTTTCATGAAACTTCACAGGAATGTTGCTCTTGATGTCTAATTGATCTTAGCAAAATTTCAGGTCGGCCGGAAATTTAGATGGCCGCCATGGCTAAAAATAGATTTTCAAAATACAAGCTTGTAGCGACTACTTCTTGAAAACTAAAGAAAGTGATATTGATATTGGACTTTTTCTAAAATGATCAGCATGACATGGTGTTGGTCCTTGTCAAAAATCATTTTGATTCGACGTTAAACATGGCTGTCAGCGGCCATCTTTGTTTACATAGAGTTATATAATGAAAACTTGTAGCGGCTACTTCTCTGAAACTACTCGACGGATTTTCATGAAACTTCACAGGAATGTTGCTCTTGATGTCTTATTGATCCTAGCAAAATTTAAGGTCGGCCGGAAATTCAAGATGGCCGCCACAGCTAAAAATAGATTTTTAAAAAATAAGTTTGTAGCGACTACTTCTTGAAAACTATAAGTGATATTGATATGGGACTTTTTCTAAAATAATCAGCATGACATGATGGTTATCCGAGTCGAACATTATTTTGATTCGACGTTAAACATGGCTGCCAGTGGCCATCTTTGTTTACATAGAGTTATATAATGAAAACTTGTAGCGACTACTTCTCTGAAACTACTTGACGGATTTTCATGAAACTTCACAAGAATGTTGCTCTTGATGTCTAATTGATCCTAGCAAAATTTCAGGTCGGCCGGAAATTCAAGATGGCCGCCATGGCTAAAAATAGATTTTCAAAATACAAGTTTGTAGCGACTACTTCTTGAAAACTATAAGTGATATTGATATCTGACTTTTTCTAAAATGATCAGCATGACTTGATGTTGGTCCTTGTCAAAAATCATTTTGATTCGTTGTTAAACATGGCTGTCAGCGGCCATCTTTGTTTACATAGAGTTATATAATGAAAACTTGTAGCGGCTACTCCTCTGAAACTACTTGACGGATTTTCATAAGTTTGTAGCAACTATTTCCTGAAATCAAAATCAATCAGTAGAGCTTCAAGGTCATTGACCTCTTGTTCATCCTATCTTTACCAAACTTTACCACATTGTTAATATCAATGAAAGCTCGGACAAGTTCGAAAACCAGCCAGATCGGACCAGTAACACCAGAGTTATGGTCCTTGATTTAGTTAAAAATGCTATATTGCTATATTTTACCTCGTTAAGATGATAGGGCCTTCGTTTTTCATCCTATCTTTACCAAACTTTACCACATTGTTAATATCAATGAAAGCTCGGACAAGTTCGAAAACCAGTTATAGCGCACTAGTAACAGCGGAGTTATGGCCCTTGATTTTGTTAAAAATGCTATATTTTGCCTCGTTAAGACGATAGGAGCTTCATTGTTCATCCGATCTTTACCAAACTTGATCAGATTGATCAGATTGTTAATGTCATTGAAAGCTTGAACAAGTTCGAAAACCAGCCATATCGGAGTAGTAACAGGGGAGTTATGGCCCTTGATTTAGTTAAAAATTCTATATTTTGCCTCTTTAAGACGATAGGCCGGCTTCATTGTTCATCAGATCTTTACCAAACTTTATCAGATTGTTAATGTCAATGAAACCTCGGTCAAGTTCGACAACCAGTCAGATCTGACCAGTAACAGCGGAGTTATGGCCCTTGATTTTGTTATGGCAGAAAAACAATAAACGTGGCTCCAGCGTAAATGGAGTGTCTACAATAGAATTTTCAGCAACTCTGCAGTTCAGGGTGAGAAGGTCCTAGGCCCATTCTCCATATTTTAATTCGATGTACATGGAGGATGAGCCTAGCATGTTCCTTTCATGTGTTGGTGCGCCTTAAAACCCAATTCAATCATACAATTAAATTTACATTCACTTGATAGAAATTTGTTCTGGAATAACTTATGTCACTGTTATTTTTCACTGATAAAAAACATGTACTTTATTTAACTAATATTTTCCAGTTCATGTGTATCATTTATAATTAATATATAAATATACGAGTATCAAGTTGTATGTTATTATTATCCTGATGACACATTATTGTTGCCCTGAAGTAACTTGGCTGGACCTAACTTTGTAACTTTTGTTGAAAGATAGACCGTGGTTTTAGGATTAAAAATTAACACAGCTATTAAAACTGCCTCTGACAACTAAAGACTTTCCTTCTGCTGAAAATTCTTTATCTGATGAGTTTAAATAATTATTGTACTTATTCACACTCGTAACATCGTCTTTTTCAGCCAAAGAGAAGAGGTCTGACACAATATCCATGAAGTTGTTGGTCAAAGTCCGGTTTCGATCGATCTTACCCATTGATACAAAACTGGTACAAGTGCAGGTACATGTTCATTGCTTGTCACAGTTACCCTGATCCAGATTAAGGTTCTGATTATTTGTATAAGAGAGCATAGCTACTGGCTTCGTTTACTGTTCATGGCTATATAATAATAATGTAAATGTGGGTAAACCGAGTTTCTTATCTTCATGTTTATACCTAAATGCTAACAGTCCGTAAACATTTATTGTCTGTAAAATGTGGCAGTTCCAAAGCCCAATATAATCTGTAAAATGGGACAGTTCAAAGGCCCAATATAATCAGTAAATTTGGACAGTGTCAAGGTCCAATATCATCTGTAAACATTACAGTGCAATGCCCAATATCAGTTGTAAAATGTTACAGTGCCAAGGCCCAATATCACCTGCAAAATGTTACAGCACCAAGGCCCAATATCACCTGTAAAATGTTACAGCACCAAGGCCCGATATCATCTGTAAATGTTACCCTGCCAAGGCATAATATCATTTGTAAACTGTGACAGTGCCAAGGTCGAATATCACCTGTAAAATGTTACAGCACCAAGGCCCAATATCACCTGTAAAATGTTACAGCACCAAGGCCCGATATCATCTGTAAATGTTACCGTGCCAAGGCATAACATCATTTGTAAACTGTGACAGTGCCAAGGTCCAATATCATTTGTAAACTGTGACAGTGCCAAGGTTAAATATCATTTATAAACTGTGACAGTGCCAAGGTCCAATATCATCTGTAAAATGTGACAGTGCCAAGGTCCAATATCATCTGTAAAATGTTACAGCACTAAGGTCCAATATCACCTGTAAAATGTTACAGCACCAAGGCCCAATATCACCTGTAAAATGTTACAGCACCAAGGCCTAATATCATCTGTAAAATGTTACAGCACCAAGGTCCAATATCACCTGTAAAATGTTACAGCACCAAGGTCCAATATCACCTGTGAAATGTTACAGCACCAAGGTCCAATATCACCTGTAAAATGTTACAGCACCAAGGCCCGATATCATCTGTAAATGTTACCGTGCCAAGGCATAATATCATTTGTAAATTGTGACAGTGCCAAGGTCCAATATCATTTGTAAACTGTGACAGTGCCAAGGTCCAATATCATCTGTAAAATGTTACAGCATCAAGGTCCAATATCACCTGTAAAATGTTACAGCACCAAGGCCCAATATCACCTGTAAAATGTTACAGCACCAAGGCCCGATATCATCTGTAAATGTTACCGTGCCAAGGCATAATATCATTTGTAAACTGTTACAGCACCAAGGCCCAATATCACCTGTAAAATGTTACAGCACCAAGGCCCAATATCACCTGTAAAATGTTACAGCACCAAGGCCCGATATCATCTGTAAATGTTACCGTGCCAAGGCATAATATCATTTGAAAACTGTGACAGTGCCAAGGTCCAATATCATCTGTAAAATGTTACAGTGCCAAGGTCCAATATCATCTGTAAAATGTTACAGTGCCAAGGTCCAATATCATCTGTAAAAGTTACAGTGCCAAGGTCCAATATCATCTGTAAAATGTTACAGTGTCATGGCCCAGTATCACCTGTAAACTGTTATAACATTAAGGCCCAATATCATCTGTAAATTGGGACAGTGTCAAGGCCCAATATCATCTGTAAAATGTTACAGTGCCAAGGCCCAATTTCATCAGGAAAATGTTACAGCACGAAGGCCCAATATCATCTGTAAATTCTTGAGGCACCAAGGGCAATATCATCTGTAAAAATTACAGTGCCAAGGCCCAATATCACCTGTAAAATTTTACAGCACCATGGCTCAATATCACCTGTAAACTGTTACAATACCAAGGCCCAATTTCATCTGTAAAATGTGACAGTGACAAGGCCCAATGTCATCTGTAATATGTGACAGTGCCAAGGCCCAATATCATCTGTAATTTGTGACAGTGCCAAGGCCATCTGCAATACGTGACAGTGCCAAGGCCCAATATCATCTGTAATATATGACAGTGCCAAGGCCCAATATCATCTGTAATATATGACAGTGCCAAGGCCCAATATCATCTGTAATATGTGACAGTGCAATGCGCAATATCATCTGTAATATGTGACAGTGGCAAGGTGCAATATCATCTAATATGTGACAGTGCCAAGGCCCAATATCATCTGTAATATGTGACAGTGCCAAGGCCCAATATCTTCTGTAATATGTGACAGTGCCAAGGCCCAATATCATCTGTAATATGTGACATTGCCAAGGCCATGTGACAGTGCCAAGGCCGAATATCATCTGTAATATGTGACAGTGCCAAGGCCCAGTATCATTTGTAATATGTGACAGTGCCAAAGCCCAATATGCATAATGAGATTGAACAACAATTGTACAATTGTATCTGTATCTCTTCCAAGGAACAATTGTATCTGTATCTCTTCCAAGGAACAAAACTATCTTTAATAGCTCTTTCGGTACCATATATTGTCACATTTATGCAACCTGGACATTTTACTGTAGACCCTTGTCAATTAAATGTAGTTAAAAACATTATACAGATTTTGAAAGCATCTGCTTGGAATTATCATATGAGTGCTTTTGATGAAAATTAAATTGACACATATATTTGTAAAAAGAGGACTCAGAGCTAAGAAAATGGAAAATCAATGTTTTTATGAAATTCTTTAGTGTTTATAGAAGCTTGAATATTGTGTATCTATTTACAGCAAGTGGGCTCTATCATCTGCATGATGCGACAGTTCCAGGGTCTGGCGTGTCTGCGCAAGAATGTACTGTGTAGAGACCTGCTGTTCCCAACCACCAACGCAACCTACTGTGATAAAGCTGCTGCAATGATTGAAGGACTTAGGGTGAGCAATGTTTAATCTGGAGGCGTGTTGGCTAGGAGGTTAGCTAGCTGACTTTAGTGCAGAAGGGTGGTGTGTGCATGCTGTTTGTGTGCAACATTGTTCACCAGTGCAAATTAGTTCACAGACCACAGAAACTGTTGCAGAATGTAACCAAACATATGAGGTTACTTGGGGAATGCTTGTTTGAGTGTTACTGTGTTAACCACAGACTCGTATATTTGCAGTGCTTATAATCTACCCAATCCTAGCATCCTAATTTCAGGTGTTTTAATAAGGCGCTTATAACTCTGCCTATGTCTTTATGTCCACCAAATGATATAAACTTTACTCAGTCATAAAGAGGACTATGAAACAAGGTAAAAAGCAATTGTTTCCTCCTCATTTAATACCTGTTACTTCTGAAAAACAGTCGACAGAATATATCAGACTTTTGCTCTTTCGCACTTCTGCCAAGATTATATCCCTTCCCAAGATTTAGCCCATGGCCACTATTTTACATACTGTATTGGTTTCCTTGGCCACCATCTACATATTGGTATTTATTTATTGAGCCACAATTTACAGATATTATATCTTATATGATCTTTTACAGGACAAGTACAATGAGAGTCAGTCCCTGGCTATCAACACAGCCGCCAAGATTGTCTGCCTTCCCAAGGTCCTGCCCAGAATATGTTTACTGCAAGGTCCCCCGGGAACAGGGAAGTCTCACACCATCGTTGGCATTATCAATAAGATAGTAAAGGTATGACTTGAAAAAAATATGACTTTTATAAAACGGAACACAAATTCAACAGTTTTGATTGGTCAACTCTCCATAAACATGAGCTGGTGTGTATGTCTCTGTAAGTGAACATTGTCCTTATACTCGTCAATACACGAGATGTAAGACATTTCTTTAGCAAGTCACTTCTCCTTACCTGAGATACAGGACTGTTGTTCATGCCCATCTTTTTGTCTAGTAGCCCAAACTCGAGAGAACGAAAGCCTCCGTTAAAAAATACCGGATTAAAAAAAAAAAGAGTCTTATATTCTATTAAATATGGAAGGTAAGCATCGGGGAAATCCCAAAATATAGGCATGCATCTCAAAACAACAGCTACAGTGTTGGTTTTTGAAGTCCCACAGAGCTGGCATATGCTGCAATCAACTCCGGAATAATTTATCTTTCCAATAATATATACTTTCGTATGAGAAAAGCTCTGACGCTCAAAAAACACAGAAAACATACCTGTTTTTAAAAAATGACTCTTAAGGTAGTCTGTTTTATTCGCCTATATTTTCGCCTAAACAGACCCCAGTGGACCGCTGTTTAGCCTTTGTAGAAGCTCCCGTGGACACAACAACTCATCGACACTATTCCTTACTGACAATATGTCTTATTCGTGCAATAAATAATGTCCAAGTACCTTTCCGACGATCACAAGTACAAGTTTACAACGGTTTCATAAATCTCAGTATCCCAGGACGATTATTTTTATTTTTATTTCTTTTATTTTTGTTTTTTATTTTTATTATCTCTACTGGCCAATTTCGAAAACTAGCCAGATCGGACCAGTAATGTCAGAGTTATGGCTCTTGATTTAGTTAAAAATGCTATATTTTGCCTCTTTAAGATGATAGTCACTCGCTTCATTGATGTTTATAAAAGCCATATTAGCCGGTAGAGCATCCACAGGCCCTCTTGGGCCTCTTGTTTTTAATCATTGAGTTGCAGTTAGTTGATTTTTGGAACGCTTATGTTACATCGCCTTCATTCCACAATGTGGTTCATTTCTATTCAATTTCTTTATTGTCATAATCGTTTGACAAATGAAAAAAACAAACAACTAAATCTCGCATTACTATTGGTTGAAAGGCGATAATAAGGGGCGGACCGGTCTGTCTAATTTCTCTCTAATTCAACATAATCAAACGTTATGCTTGCATGGTAACCTAGCTGTGGTTCAATTAGGCCAGCAATTATCGCCTTGGGGGGAAAAAGAGGTGTCGAGTTACACAGAAAGTGAACACCATTTATACATTTTAATGAATTGATTTATTTCGGATCTTTAGTAATTTGAATTGGTCCCAAGTCCATCATTTCTGTTCAAAACCGATAAAACCGGCAATTTCCGGAGCCCTGGGCAGGCGGTATAGAGTACTATTCTACCCAGGAAAAATGAGGTTGTCTGCCTTTATCACTATATAAATATTGCATCCCTGTGAAGGTGACAGTGGATATTGTCAACCTGAGGAAAATAATGTCGACAAAAGCGAAGCCGAGGTTGACATTATTTTTCCAATTTTGTGTTACTTTCCACAAAAATAAACCTGCATTTTCTCTACAGGACACAAAAGGCAAATGTCGAATCTGTCTGTGTGCACCGTCACATGCTGCTGTGGATGAATTGTTGAGGAGGATCCATAAACAAAACAAGAGTAAAGGTCAGTTTCAGTCAGGTCAATGCACGAATACGGTAACTGTTTGTTTGGAATCCCAGAAGTGGTTGTTGGACTATTGAGGTCCCAGCTGAGAACGCTTTATATCAATATCCAGTTGGAATATGCTTTTTATGCATATTTTATTGTCTGACATATACTTAAGGAAAAAAGAAAAAGCAACTTTTATGGTCAGTATATATGAAGCGTTATTTGTTCAAATAATCTTTTGTTAATTTATCATATATCAAAAATCGTCACCGATACCTCCACCATATTTCAATAATCCATCGTTTTTGTCAAATTCAGTAAGGTTTTCTTTATGCCACGTTTATATAAAGGAGAATGAAGATGCCGTCAGATAACTGTTAAATGGAACTTTGCAGTGTACAGTGTCTGTCTATCTTGTTGTGCATATACTTGTTATCTTATAACAATACTATTTCAACGTCTGAGAGACTGAATTAACCAACAAATGTCCTAAACAAGGACATCCAGGTGTTACGTCATGTCAAGATGACGTATATTTTCATCACAAGCTCCTTCTGCACCCCAGCAAAAAAAAAGCTGTGAAACCATCGTGAAATCACCTTGAACATAAGGGGTCCTCCTAACAACTGAATACGTGCCAAGACCATTTCTAACCGAATATGTTGTTAGTGTATGCTGCCCACGTTATATGACGTAACACTTGGTTTCGCTTATGACTGTTTATCTGACACTCAAAATTCACACAAAACTAGCGGAATATTAATATAAGACTTCAATACTCTCTACTGAAACAGAGTTATAGATTTTAGTTAAATACGCATCAAGATATTTTTTATTATTAATACAGAGTTGTGTTTCTTTTTTCCTTTAGTACAGTTAGTTCAGTAGTGATGCTGATATTAATTATCTGAAAACTTCATTTATACTTCTTGTAGCATGCTCATTATATGAAATGCATGCTTGTGTAACATTTCATTCAATAAAAGAGTGAAAACCACCAATTACCTTGTCTCAAATCACGTTTCATTTTTCAATTCCAAAAACCAGTACAGAAGACACAATCGTATAGAAACATTTTGCCAGGCTGGTTTTCAACAATTATTTCATTCATACACAGTGAAAAAACTGTCGAGTACATCTGTGTCTGAAAATTATTTGGCTTGTATGCATTATTGTAATTATCTATAGAGGCTTTAACATGTTAAAGGAAATAGTTAAATACAAAAATATTAAAGATATTTTATTAAAGATGCGGGGCGTCCGTGGCCGAGTGGTTAGAGTCTCTGACTTGCAATCACTTGCCCCTCACCGCTGATCCCTCAGAGGCCTAGGAATGTGAGGAAGCTATCCAGCTGGCTTGCGGAATGTCGGTGGTTCTACCCAGGTGCCCACCCGTACACAAAAATTGCCCGGAGGGGCACCTGGGGTCTTCCTTCACCAGTGGAAGCTGGAAAGTCGCCATATGACCTTAGCTGTTGGTGCGACTATAAAATCCAATTCAATCAATATTAAAGATGTTTGAAGAATCCGTCTAATTTAGCAATATCAAAACTGAAAGATCAGTACAACTATAATTATTCCATCTATAGTTTGCCTCTGACTCAATATTTACAATTCCTTTGCATGCATTATACTTAGATGTACATACAAATACGTGTTGCTGTTCCATCTCAGGTAAACATGACACAGTCAAAATGGTTCGTCTAGGGAAGAAGTCGAGCATCCATCCAGACATACAGTCAATCAGTCTGGATAGTCTGGTGCAGAAAAACTTTCTACAAGGTGAGTTCCTAATTCATTCACAAGAAGAGTTCCTAATTTGTCAGTCAATTGACAATTTACAGATTTTTTGCAAGCTATGTACACTGGTTCAGCATCATACCCAGATGTGCACATGGCAACAAGACTTTGAGCCAACATTTTTATGAAGCGTTCTGGACCATTTTCGACTTAGATTTTCTATGCTCATTGCCTACTGACGACATTACTTGTAGCCTAAACTCCTCATTTAAGGATTGATTCTGAACTTCGACGCTGGACTTTTGCATAGTGCAGCTGTGCGGGCAACATAAATGGTAACATAATCTTTAACGGAGCTATGGGTCTCTCACTCCTTGATAATTTCTATATATACCCACACTTTGTTACCCGTGGGTATGGTTATTTATATATATACCCACACTTTGTTACCCGTGGGTATGGTAATTTATATATATACCCACACTTTGTTAGCCGTGGTTATGGTAATTTCTATATATACCCACACTTTGTTACCCGTGGGTATGGTAATTTCTATATATACCCACACTTTGTTACCCGTGGGTGTGGTAATTTCTGTATATACCCACACTTTGTTACCCGTGGGTATGGTAATTTCTATATATACCCACAATTTGCTACCCGTGGGGAGGTAATTTATATATAAACCAACTCTGTGTTACATGTAGGTATGATTATTTCTATTTTTTATGCACCTACACTTTGCTGCTTGTGGGTATAACCCACCCTGTGTTACATGTTGGTATGATTATTTCTATTTTTTATGCACCTACACTTTGCTGCTTGTGGGTATAACCCACCCTGTGTTACATATTGGTATGAATATTTCTATTTTGTATGCACCTACACTTTGCTGCTTGTGGGTATAACCCACCCTGTGTTACATGTTGGTATGATTATTTCTAGTTTGTATGCACCTACACTTTGCTGCTTGTGGGTATGGTAATTTATATATATACCCTCTCTGTGTTAATTGTGGTATGATTATTTCTATTTTGTATGCACCAACTCTTTGCTACTTGTGGGTATGATAATTTCTATATATACCCACTCTTTGTCACTTGTGGGTATGATAATTTCTATATATTCCCACTTTGTTACTTATATAGCCCACAAAGATGAGATGTTACGCCAGCTTCCACAAAGTTTACAAGGGGAGAGAAAAGCTCTGGAGAACAAGATTACAGCAGTCAAGAAGAACATTGAGAAGGCCTCCGAACCATTCCAGGTAATACACAGCAACATTGAGGCAGCCTCCGAACCATTCCAGGTAATACACAGCAACATTGAGGCAGCCTCCAAACCATTCCAGGTAATACACCGTAACACTGAGGCAGCCTCCGAACCATTCCAGGTAATACACAGCAACATTGAGGCAGCCTCCAAACCATTCCAGGTAATACACAGCAACATTGAGGCAGCCTCTAAACTATTCCAGGTAATACACAGTAACATTGAGGCAGCCTCCAAACCATTCCAGGTAATACAGTAACATTGAGGCAGCCTCCAAACCATCCAAGGAATACACAGCAACATTGAGGCAGTCTCCAAACCATTCCAGGTAATACACAGTAACATTGAGGCAGCCTCCAAACCATTCCAGGTAATACACAGCAACATTGAGGCGGCCTCCAAACCATTCCAGGTAATACAGTAACATCGAGGCAGCCTCCAAACCATTCCAGGTAATACACAGCAACATTGAGGCGGCCTCCAAACCATTCCAGGTAATACACAGTAACATTGAGGCAGCCTCCAAACCATTCCAGGTAATACAGTAACATCGAGGCAGCCTCCAAACCATTCCAGGTAATACACAGCAATATTGAGGCGGCCTCCAAACCATTCCAGGTAATACAGTAACATCGAGGCAGCCTCCAAACCATTCCAGGTAATACACAGCAACATTGAGGCAGCCTCCAAACCATTCCAGGTAATACACAGTAACCTTGAGGCAGCCTCCAAACCATCCAGGCAATACACAGTAACATTGAGGCAGCCTCCAAACCATTCCAGGCAATACACAGTAACCTTGAAGCAGCCTCCAAACCATTCCAGGCAATACACAGTAACCTTGAGGCAGCCTCCAAACCATCCAGGTAATACACAGTAACATTGAGGCAGCCTCCGAACCATTCCAGGTAATACACAGTAACATTGAGGCAGCCTCCAAACCATCCAGGTAATACACAGCAACACTGAGGCAGCCTCCAGACAATTCCAGGTAATACACGGCAACATTGAGGCACCCTCCAAACCATTCCAGGTAATACACCGCAACATTGAGGCAGCCTCTAAACCATACCAGGTAATGCACAGCAACATTGAGGCAGCCTCTAAACCACTCCAGGTAATACACAGTAACATTGAGGCACCCTCCAAACCATTCCAGGTAATACACAGCAACATTGAGGCAGCCTCCAAACCATTCCAGGTAAAACACTACAGTACTGCCTTTATATCATGTTATTGTCTTGTATCATTATATGGTTAAATCATGCTTTGAGTGGACTGCCAAGTCATGGCAGAGTTGTTGTTGATGATTTGAGCGGCTCTGTCCAGTCAAAATATTAGTTAGGTCTGGGTATAAACTTCATTGAAAAAGCAACCACATACTTAAGAATCAATTTAAATTGGATTTTGAATGAAAGAGATATAGACGAGTATATTTTGAGCATAATGGCAGATATTATGTAACATCAGCATTTTGTTTTATCTACAGGCTCGCAAATGGAAGATAGATTTAAAGAAACTGGAGAAGCAGAAGGAGACGCTGGACAGTAAATGCACTGTAGATGTGGTGAGTGTTAGATTAGTGTTTCGCTCAGCTTTGTAGAGGATGGCGCTGCGACATGCCGTTTATCTTGGATGCCATACCTTTAAAATAACTAAGATACTACCATGATCTCAAACTAGAAACTTTGAGACACACTACCCATGGATTTCCACAAATATTTTGTGTTCTGTGAGAAGATAAAGTGGTTGCACATGGTGGAGAATAATTAAGGTGGTTGCCCATTTGAGAGGATAATGTGTTTGCTCGATGTGAGCGGATAATATTGTTGCCCATGTAAGAGAATAAAGTGGTTGCTCATGTGAGAGAATATGGTAGTTGCCAATGTCAGATAATAAGGTGGTTGCCCATGTGAGAGGATGAGATGGTAGTCCATGTGAGAGGATAAGGTGGTAGTCCATGTGAGAGGATATGGTGGTAGTCCATGTGAGAGGATATGGTGGTAGTCTGTGTGAGAGGATAAGATGGTTGTCTGTGTGAGAGGATAAGGTGGTTGTCCATGTGAGAGGATAAGGTGGTTATCCATGTGAGAGGATAATATGGTTGTCCATGTGAGAGGATAATATGGTAGTCCATGTGAGAGGATAAGGTGGTTGTCCGTGTGAGAGGATAAGATGGTTGCCAATGTGAGAGAATAATGTGGTTGCCCATGTGAGAGGATAAGATGGTAGTCCATGTGAGAGGATATGGTGGTTGTCCATATGAGAGGATAAGGTGGTTGTCCATGTGAGAGGATAAGATGGTAGTTCATGTGAGAGGATACGGTGGTTGTCCATGTGAGAGGATAAGTATGGTAGTCCATGTGGGAGGATAAGGTGGTTAAATAATGTGGTAGTCCATGTGAGAGAATAATGTGGTAGTCCATGTAAGAGAATATAGTGGATGCCCATTTGAGAGGATAAGATGGTAGTTCATGTGAGAGGATATTGTGGTTGTCCATGTGAGAAGATATGGGGGTTGTCCATGTGAGAGAATAAGATGGTAGTCCATGTGAGAGAATAATGTGGTAGTCCCTGTGAGAGAATAAGGTGGATGCCCATGTGAGAGGATAAGATGGTAGTACATTTGAGAGGATAAGGTGGTTGTCCATGTGAGAGGTAAAGGTGGTTGTCCGTGTGAGAGAATAAGATGGTAGTTCATGTGAGAAGATAAAGTGGTTGCACATGGTGGAGAATAATTAAGGTGGTTGCCCATTTGAGAGGATAATGTGTTTGCTCGATGTGAGCGGATAATATTGTTGCCCATGTAAGAGAATAAAGTGGTTGCTCATGTGAGAGAATATGGTAGTTGCCAATGTCAGATAATAAGGTGGTTGCCCATGTGAGAGGATGAGATGGTAGTCCATGTGAGAGGATAAGGTGGTAGTCCATGTGAGAGGATATGGTGGTAGTCCATGTGAGAGGATATGGTGGTAGTCCATGTGAGAGGATAAGATGGTAGTCCATGTGAGAGGATAAGGTGGTTGTCCATGTGAGAGGATAAGGTGGTTATCCATGTGAGAGGATAATATGGTTGTCCATATGAGAGGATAATATGGTAGTCCATGTGAGAGGATAAGGTGCTTGTCTGTGTGAGAGGATAAGATGGTTGCAATGTGAGAGAATAATGCGGTTGCCCATGTGAGAGGATAAGATGGTAGTCCATGTGAGAGGATATGGTGGTTGTCCATATGAGAGGATAAGGTGGGTGTCCATGTGAGAGGATAAGATGGTAGTTCATGTGAGAGGATACGGTGGTTGTCCATGTGAGAGGATAAGTATGGTTGTCCATGTGGGAGGATAAGGTTGGTTAAATGATGTGGTAGTTCATGTGAGAGAATAATGTGGTAGTCCATGTAAGAGAATATAATGGATGCCCATTTGAGAGGATAAGATGGTAGTTCATGTGAGAGGATATTGTGGTTGTCCATATGAGAAGATATGGGGGTTGTCCATGTGAGAGAATAAGATGGTAGTCCATGTGAGAGAATAATGTGGTAGTCCCTGTGAGAGAATAAGGTGGATGCCCATGTGAGAGGATGAGATGGTAGTTCATGTAAAAGGATATAGTGGTTGTCCATGTGAGAGTATATGACGGTTGTCCATGTGAGAGAATAAGGTGGTTGCCCATGTGAGAGGATAAGATGGTAGTCCATGTGAGAGGATATGGTGGAAGTCCATGTGAGAGGATAAGGTGGTTGTCCATATGAGAGGATATGGTACTTGTCAATGTGAGAGGTAAAGGTGGTTGTCCATGTGAGACAATAAGATGGTAGTTCATGTGAGAGAATATGGTGGATGCCCATGTGAGAGGATGAGATGGTAGTTCATGTGAGAGGATATAGTGGTTGTCCATGTGAGAGTATATGATGGTTGTCCATGTGAGAGAATAAGGTGGTTGCCCATGTGAGAGGATAAGATGGTAGTCCATGTGAGAGGATATGGTGGTTGTCCATGTGAGAGGATAAGGTGGTTGTCCATGTGAGAGGATATGGTGGTTGTCCATGTGAGAGGATAATATAGTTGTCCATGTGAGAGGATAAGGTGGTTGTCCATGTGAGAGGATAAGGTGGTTGTCCATGTGAGAGGATAAGGTGGTTGTCCATGTGAGAGGATGAGATGGTAGTCCATGTGAGAGGATAAGGTGGTTGTCCATGTGAGAGGATAATAAAGTTGTCCATGTGAGAGGATAATATGGTAGTCCATGTGAGAGGATAAGATGGTTGTCCATGTGAGAGGATAAGATGGTTGCCAATGTGAGAGAATAGTGTGGTTGCCCATGTGAGAGGATAAGATGGTAGTTCATGTGAGAGGATATGGTGGTTGTCCATGTGAGAGGATAAGGTGGTTGTCCATGTGAGAGGATAAGATGGTAGTTCATGTGAGAGGATAAGTATAGTTGTCCATGTTGGAGGATAAGGTGCTTAAATGATATGGTAGTCCATGTGAGAGAAGAAAGTGGTAGTCCATGTAAGAGAATATAGTGGATGCCCATTTGAGAGGATAAGATGGTAGTTCATGTGAGAGGATATTGTGGTTGTCCATGTGAGAAGATATGGGGGTTGTTTATGTGAGAGGATGAGGTGGTTGTCCATGTGACAGAATAAGATGGTAGTCCATGTGAGAGAAGAATGTGGTAGTCCCTGTGAGAGAATAAGGTTGATGCCCATTTGAGAGGATAAGATGGTAGTACATTTGAGAGGATAAGGTGGTTGTCCATTTGAGAGGATAAGGTGGTTGTCCATGTGAGAGAATAAGATGGTAATCCATGTGAGAGAATATGGTGGATGCCCATGTGAGAGGATGAGATGGTAGTTCATGTGAGAAGACATGGTGGTTGTCCTTGTGAGGAGAGAATTTAATTGTAGTCCATGTGAGAGAATAAGGGGATAGTCCATGTGAGAGAATAATATGGTAGTCCATGTGAGAGGATAAGATGGTTTTCCATGTGAGAGGATAAGATTTTTGTCCATGTGAGAGGATATGGTGGGTGTCCGCGTGAGAGAATATGGTAGTCCATTTGAGAGGATAAGGTGAGTGTTCATGTGAGAGGATAATGTTGTTTGTCCATGTGAGAGGATAAGATGGTTGTCCATGTCAGAGGATATGATGACTGTCCATATGAGAGAATACGGTGGTTGTCTATGTGAGAGGATAAGGTGGTTTCTCATGTGAGAAGATAAGGTGGTCGTCCATGTGAAAGGATCAGATGGACCTTATTCTCTCAAATGGACAACCATCTTATTCTCTCACACTGACAACCACTTTATCCTCTCACTTGGACACCCACCTTATCATCTCAAATGGGCAACCATGTGAGAGAATAAGGTGGTTGTCCATTTGAGAGGATCAAGTGGTATTCCATGTGAATGAATAAGGTGGTTGTCCATTTGAGAGAATAAGGTTGTCGTCCGTGTGAGAGGATAAGATGGTTGTCCATGTAAGATGATAAAGTAGTTGTCCATGTGAGAGGATCAGATGGTTGTCCATGTGAGAGGATAAGGTGGTTGTCCATTTGAGAGAATCAGGTGGTAGTCCATGTGAGAGGATAAGGTGGTTGTCCGTTTGAGAGGATCAGATGGTTGTCCATGTGAGAGGATAAGGTGGTTGTCCGTGTGAGAGAATAAGTAGGTTGTCCATGTGAGAGGATATGATGGTTGTCCATGTGAGAGGATAAGATGGTTGTCTGTGTGAGAGGATCAGATGGTTGTCCATTTAAGAGGATAAGGTGGTTGTCCGTGCGAGAGAATAAGGTGGTTGTCCATTTGAGAGAATAAAGTGGTTGCCTATGTGAGGGAATAAGGTGGTAGTCCATGTGAGAGAATAAGGTGGTTGTCCATTTAAGAAGATAAAGTGGTTGTTCATGTGAGAGGATAAGCTGGTTGTCCATGTGAGAGGATAAGGTGGTTGTCCATGTGAGAGAATAAGGTGGTTGTAAATTTGAAAAGATAAGGTGGTCGTCCATTTGAGAGAATATGGTGGTAGTCCATGTGAGATGATAAGATGGTTGTCCATGTGAAAGGATAAGGTGGTTGTCCGTGTGAGAGGATCAGATGGTTGTCCATGTGAGAGGGTAAGGTGGTTGTCCGTTTGAGAGAATATGGTGGTTGTCCATGTGAGAGGATAAGGTGGTTGTCCATGTGAGTTGTTAAGGTGGGAGCCCATGTGAGACGATATGATGGTTGATGGTTGCTCACCTGAGAGGATGCAGTAGTTTCCTTCTCATTCCCCTGGGTTTTCCCACTGTTTTATGCCATGGTGCAGTGTCCGTCATCTGTCTGTCCGTCCGTCTGTCTGTCCGTAAACTTTTTTTGTAGCGACTACTCCTCTGAAACTACTGAATGGATTTTCATGAAACTTTACAGAAATGTTGCCCATGAAGTCTAGTTGATCCTAGCAAAAATTCATGTTGATGTGAAATCCAAGATGGCTGCCAAATCTAAAATAGATTTTTAAAAAACAAGTTTGTAGCGACTACTTCTTGAAAACTTTAAGTTATATTGATGGACTTTTTCTAAAGCAGCCATCTTTGTTTACATAGAGTTATTTAGTAAAAACTTGTAGCGACTACTCCTCTGAAACGGATTTCCATGAAACTTCACAGGAATGTTGCTCTTGATGTCTTATTGATCCTAGCAACATATCAGGTTGGTCGAAAGAAATTCAAGATGGCCGCCACAGCTAAAAATAGGTTATCAAAAAACAAGTACTTATTGAAAACTATAAGTGATATTGATATGGGAATTTTTTCTAAAATGATCAGTATGGAATAACGTTGATCCTTGTCGAAAATTAATTGATGCAACGTTAAACAAGGTCGCCAGCGGCCATCTTCGTTTACATAGAGTTATATAATGAAAACTTTAAGCGACTACTCGACGGATTTTCATGAAACTTCACAGGAATGTTGCTCTTGATGTATAATTGATCATAGCAAAATTTCAGGTGGGCCGGACATTCAAGATGGCCGCCACCGCTAATAATAAATTTTCAAAAAAAAAGTTTGTAGCGACCACTTCTTGAAAACTATAAGTGATATTGATATAGGAATTATTTCTAAAATGATCAGTATGGAATAACGTTGATCCTTGTCGAAAATTAATTGATGCAACGTTAAACAAGTCCTATATTCTATTAAATATAGAAGGTAAGCATCAGGAAAATCCCAAAATATAGGCATGCATCTCAAAACAACAGCTGCAGTGTTAGTTTTGAAGGCCCACAGAGCTGGCATATGCTGCAATCAACTTCGGAATAATTTATCTTTCCAATAATGTATACTTTCATATGTTCACAACACACCAGAAAAGCTCTGGCGCTCAAAAATGACTCTAAGGTAGTCCGTTTTATTTGCCTGTATTTTCGCCTATACAGAACCCCGTGGACCGCCGTTTAGCCTTTGTAGAAGCTCCCGCGGACACAACTCATCGACACTATTCCTTACGCACAATATGTCTTTATCCGTGCAGTAAATAAAGTACCTTTCCGACGATCACAAGTACAAGTTTACAACGGTTTAAAAAATCTCAGTATCCCAGGACGCCATTTGCATTGAGAATGCCGGAAGTTGATAGTAAACCATGACGTCATTACATTTTCAAATCGCTCCCACTTCGTTGGTTCAATATTTAAATCAAATTTATTTTATCCAATGAGATAATTTAACAAATATTTCTGCGGCTTTGCTATCAACTTCCGACATCCTCAATGCAAATGGCATCCCGGGATATTGAGATTTACGAAACCATTGTAAACTTGTACTTGTGATCGTCGGAAAGGTACTTGGACATTATTTATTGCACGAATAAGACATATTGTGCGTAAGGAATAGTGCTGATGAGTTGTTGTGTTAGCGGGAGCTTCTACAAAGGCTAAACGGCGGTCCACGGGAGTCTGTATAGGCGAAAATATAGGCGAATAAAACGGACTACCTTAGAGTCATTTTTGTCTCGCCTTTTCGAAGAAAAAAAGAGACATAGTTGTTGCTTTTCCGTCGGCGGCGGCGTCAACATTCAAGTTTTGCGTTTAGGTCATTTTCTCACAAACTGTATGCACTAGACCTTTCAAACTTTGCTTATAGTTGTATCATGGGTGATACATCGCAACGTGACAAAGCAAATGTGGAAGTGACCTTGACCCTCCAAGCAAAGGGCAGATAACTTGCTAATTTCTAGGTTCAAGTTTTGCGTTTATGTCACTTTTTCACAAACTGTATGCACTAGACCTTTCAAACTTTTCTTATAGTTGTATCTTGGGTGGTACATGGCAACGTGACAAAGCAATTGTTGAAGTGACCTTGACCCTCCAAGCAAAGGGCAGATAACTTAATAATTTTTAGGTTCAACTTTTGCGTTTAGGTCACTTTTTCACAAACTGTATGCAGTAGACCTTTAAAACTTTGCTTATAGATGTTTCTTGAGTGGTACATCGCAACGTGTCAAAGCAAATGTGGAAGTGACCTTGACCCTCCAAGCAAGGGCAGATGACCTTATAATTTTTACCTTCAACTTCGGCGTTTAGGTCACTTTTTCACAAACTGTATGCACTTAGACCTTTCAAATTTTGCTTATATTTGTATCTTGAGTGGTACATTGCAACGTGACAAAGCAAATGTGGATGTGACCTTCACCATCCAAGCAAAGGGCAGATAACTTTAAATGTTACATTTACATCACTTTCTCATGAGCTAGAATTATGCACTAGATGTTTTTAACCTAATTTATAGCTTAATATTTAGAAGAAAACATATTCTATTTTGACATAGTTGTGTCTTCGGTAGTGCATCTTTTTTTTGGATGCCTGGATTTCATCTATGAAGGTCTTCATTTTCCATCCGATCTTTACCAAACTTTACCAGATTGTTAATATCAATGAAAGCTCGCACAAGTTCGAAAACCAGCCAGATCGGACTAATAACAGCGGAGTTATGGCCCTTGATTTAGTTAAAAATGCTATATTTTGCTTGGTTAATACCGATAGGGCTTTCATTTTGCATCTTGTCTTTACCAAACTTTACCAGATGTTTTGCCTTTTTTTTTTTTTTATTATTATGAGTATATATAGAGGATCTGACATGAGTTGTCATTTCATACAAAATTTTATAAAACGAGTTCAGTAATTTGTTATTAAGCGAGCCTCTGGCGAGCTTAATAACAAATTCCTGGACGAGTTTAATAAAATTTTGCATGAAATGACGAGTGTCAGATCCTTTTTATCACATGAATTTTGAAATTTTGAATTTGAATTTTTGAAATTTTGAATTTTGAATTGTTGAAATTTTGAAATTTTGAAATTTTGGAATTTTGAAATTTTGAAATTTTTTGAAATTTTTAATTTTTAATTTTGGAAATTTTTAATTTTGGAAATTTTTAATTTTGGAAATTTTGGAATTTGGAATTTGGAATTTGGAATTTGGAAATTTTGTATTTTGAATTGTTTGAATTTGGAAATTTTGAATTTTTGAATTTTGAAATTTTTGAATTTTGAATTTTGAAATTTCGGTCGCCTTGTATTACACATGGTTAATATTATACAATTATGGACTTTTCAGCTGTTATACATGATGTGATATGCACCAAAAAAATCATTATTGACCGAGGCGATGTGATATGCACCAAAAAAATCATTATTGACCGAGGCGATAGCCGAGGTCAATAATGATTTTTTGGTGCATATCAACATCATGTATAACAGCTGAAAAGTCCATAACTGTTTTATTATATAACCCTCAATTTACAATTATATAAAACAGGTCAATATCAAAAAACAATTATATAAAACAGGTCAATATCAAAAAAACAGGTCAATATCAAAAAAACAGGTCAATATCGCTAGATATTTTTTCTAAAATATTACTTTTTAGCCAATGAAAACGCGTCTATTTATAGGTTATATAATAATATACAATTATGGACTTTTCAGCTGTTATACATGATGTGATATGCACCAAAAAAATCATTATTGACCGAGGCGATAGCCGAGGTCAATAATGATTTTTTGGTACATATCAACATCATGTATAACAGCTGAAAAGTCCATAACTGTTTTATTATATAACCCTCAATTTACAATTATATAAAACAGGTCAATATCAAAAAAACAATTATATAAAACAGGTCAATATCAAAAAAACAGGTCAATATCAAAAAAACAGGTCAATATCGCTAGATATTTTTTCTAAAAAATTACTTTTTAGCCAATGAAAACGCGTCTATTTATAGGTTATATAATAAAAGGAAATACGTAATGGGTATATTATACGGAATACAAGCAGTTTCATGTGATAAATATATATCTTTTTATTTTTATTTTTAATAGATATATATATTTTTTTGATTCATTTATTTATTTATTTATTTTTTTTAATTTTTAGCTCGACTGATCAGAGATCAGCAGAGCTTATGCCGTGGTGCGTCGTCCGTCGTCCGTCCGTCTGTCCGTAAACTTTTATTTGTAGCGACAACTCCTCTGAAACTACTGGATGGATATTCATGAAACTTTACAGAAATGTTGCCCATGAAGTCTAGTTGATCCTATCAAAATTTCATGTTGATGTGAAATCCAAGATGGCCACCAAAGCTAAAAATAGAGTTTTAAAATACAAGTTTGTAGCGACTACTTCTTGAAAACTATAAGGGATATTGATATGGGACTTTTTCTAAAATGATCAGCATGACATGATGTTGATCCTTGTCAAAAATCGTTTTGATTCAACGTTAAACATGGCTGCAGCGGCCATTTTTGGTTACATAGAGTTATATAGTAAAAACTTGTAGCGACTACTCCTCTGAAACTACTTGACGGATTTTCATGAAGCTTCACAGGAATGCTGATCTAGCTATCAAAAACCTATCAGTAGAGCTTCAAGGTCATTGACCTCTTGTTTCTATTCGCTTGCATCTAGACGACAGTAATGTATTCCATCCCTTTCATATTAATTTGTGTTATCTGTATAGCATGTTTTCTCATCGATGTGATGTTAATAAAGTTTAAACTGCATTTTGATAATGGGCCTGTTACATAATTGAGAGTTACAGTTACAGTCGAGAAAGGTCACTTACTCTGTCAAGTAAAAATTCATCTAAGCATGATGACAGGGAGTACATCAGGCTTTTCAAAGGGGTCTAGGGGTCCGACTTAAAATTGACAAATAATACTATTTTCTGTTTTAAAGTACCTAAACATAATGAATGATGCTAAAAATGACCCCTTAGTTACAAGGAAAAATTCATTCTGTACAGTAATACATGCTATCCTAGGTTACGCACCAGGGTTAATTCCAGCATTTTATGCCCTATTCCGTCCTAGCTATATGGTGTATTCAAAGTTTAAACCTTAACAATATGGTTCGAACATCATATTTTGATGGATATAAGTGTTTTATCATGAATTGGAACATTTTTATAATTTAAGATATTTCTAGAAAAATCCTGATGTTCTCCCTTTAAAGGGAGTACATCAGAATCATCATGATCTTATCATGACAACTATCCTACCAAGTTTCAAGTTAGTAGACAGAAATTGTAAAGGATTTTTTTTTCTTTCTAAAGCCATCAAGAACTTTATTACAGTCAGACAACTGCCTGGGTAATTAAACATTTTCACATTACTTAGTAAATGTTGGTCTGATGTTTACGAGACTTGAACAAATTCTTATATATATATATTATTTAAGTTCTGCCATTGTATATTTGAAAATTCCTGTCGCAATCATTGTTAATTTAATAATCAAATTAAAACATACTTGATAAGGCATTCCATTTTAATTTGTTGGACTAATGAGCGTATATGGTATCTGGCACTACTCTGTTTTTGATGTGTCCTAGTGTTTATGTCACTGCCATTTATGGTGGCAGGGTGCATATAGTGTTGCCTCTGTCCCTACAAACACTTCAACACCTTTTAGGTACGTCACACTTTTTTCTTCAGACAACTTCTCCTGAACATCTCAACAGATTTTGGCAATACTTGTGCATATCGTCTGTTCCGGACAGTTTGGCAGAGTTATGGCCCTTTAATGATTTTACATTTCAGCTATCAGCTTACATATCAGCTTAAGCCTGTCCACAGACACATTTCTTTTTTGCTTCTACTCACCACATATACATTAACTTAAGTCAATATTTTCAGAGTAAAATTCATATGGATTTCCAGAAGGAGCGTCAGATAAGAATACAGCTGCTGCATAATGCTAACATTGTGGCTGGTACCCTCAGCAGTATGGGGAGTCAGTGCATAAAATCATGCTTCCTGTCCTACACTAGGGACAAACCACAGATGAATTTCGACTGTGTCATCATTGATGAGGTAAGTAAGACATTCGTCATCGTGTCATTAAAATAAAGGGACCTCTAGTCTTGGGGATTTATTTGACATTATTTTTGTTTGTCTTCTTTCTTTACTTCAGCTTCTTTTTCTTGTTTTCATGTTTAGCTTAGATCTATATCAGCGCCCCACTCCACCTTTATAAATGTTGTGTGTAAGCTGTGTATACATGTATTGTCCTATTTCAACCATATTTGGGCATCAGCTTCCTTACAGTACCATCAAAAGATGTTTCTATCAAGTAATATTGCTTTTTAGCTCGACTATTCGAAGAATAAGAGAGCTTATGTAATCACCACGGGGTCGGCGTCGGCGTTGGCGTTGGCGTCGGCGTCGGCGTCGGCATCCCACATCAAGGTTTGCGTGTAAGCTGTGTTTACAAGTCCATATCTCTTACATTTCTTGTCCTAGCACAACCAAATTTGTTCATGGGCTTCCTTGTAGCATTATCTTAAGGGCCGCATAAGCAATTTTGGTTCCTGTAACCCATGGGCTCCCATGGAACCCAAATTATGATAGCCCATAAAATGTGTCCCATTTCACATCAAATTTTGCGTGTAAGCTGTGTTTACAAGTCTATATCTCTTACAATTCTTACCCTAGCACAACCAAATTTGGCCATTAGCTTCCTTATAGCATTATCTAAGGGCTACTTAAGTAATTTTGGTTCCTGTATCCCCTGGGCTCCCATGGAACCCAAATTCTGATAGCCCTTAAAATGTGTCTGTTTCACATCAAATTTTGCGTGTAAGCTGTTTTTACAGGTCTATATCTCTTACATTTCTTGTCCTAGCTGAACTAAATTTTGGAATTGGATTCCTTATAGTATGTTGTAAAGGGTTGGATAAGTAATTTTGTCTTCTGCAAATTCTGGGCTCCCATGGAACCCAAATTGTGATGGCCCATAAAATGTGCAATAAAGGCAGATCTAGGTTTGCATGTAAGCATGTATATATCTATAATTTTGGTTTGGGATTTCTTATAGCATTATGCATCTTATTCATACTTCACCCATATTGGGGCATGGGCTCCCTCCTCCCCCACCCCCCTCTCGCCCCCACTCCCACCCCCCTCCACACTTTTTTTTTTTTACCTTTTTTTTCTTTCTTCATATTTCTTTGTTGTTTTAGTCAATTCTTACACATATATCTTGCCCCTCCCCCACCCCCACCCCACCCCACTCCCGCCTCTCAGCCCCGCTTTCCCCACCACCCCCGCCACCCCCACTTGAAACTCTATTTCTTTTTTTTTACATATTTCTGTGTTGCCTTTGTCACTTCTTAAACATGTTGCCCCCTTCCCCACCCTACCCCCTTCCCCACCAGCCTCCCCTCCCCCACCACTCCCACCCACCCCGCCCCCACCACACACTCGAAACTACAATATATATATTTTTTTTACATATTTCTGTGTTGTTTTGGTCAATTCTTACACATACCTATGTTGCCGCCCCCCTCAACCCCCCTCCCCCTCCACCCCACCCCCACGCTCGAAACTGGAATATTTTTATTTAATGTTTATTGTTTTTTACATATATCTGTGTTGTTTTGGTAATTTCTTACACATAGCTACTTACACATATATGTTGCCACTCCACCCCCCTCCTACACACTACAACCCCACCCCCCACCGTAGCCCCCCACCCACTTGGAACTCGATTTTTAAAAAAAACTTTTTTACATATTTTTGTGTTGTTTTAGTCAATTCTTACACATATATGTTGCCCCCTCCCCCACCCCCACCTCTCACCCCCCTCCCCCATTCCCACTTGAAACTCTATTTTTTTTGCATATTTCTGTGTTGCCTTTGTCAATTCTTAAACATGTTGCCCCCTTCCCTCCCCCCCACCACCCCACCCCAGCCTCCCCTCCCCCGCCACTCCAAACCCCCACCCCCACCACACACTGGAAACTAGAATATTTTTATTTAATGTTGTTTTTTTAGCTCAACTGATCAGAGATCAGCGGAGCTTATGCCGTGGTGCGGCGTCCGTCGTCCGTCCGTCTGTCCGTCTGTCCGTCTGTCTGTCCGTAAACTTTTATTTGTAGCGACTTTACAGCTGAAACTACAGGATGGATATTCATGAAACTTTACAGAAATGTTGCCCATAAAGTCTAGTTGATCCTAGCAAAAATTCATGTTGATGTGAAATCCAAGATGGCCGCCAAAGCTAAAAATAGAGTTTTAAAATACAAGTTTGTAGCGACTTCTTCTTGAAAACTATAAGTGATATTGATATGGGACTTTTTCTAAAATGATCAGCATGACATGATGTTGATCCTAGTCAAAAATCGTTTTGATTCAACGTTAAACATGGCTGCCAGCGGCCATCTTTGTTTACATAGAGTTATATAGTAAAAACTTGTAGCGACTACTTCTCTGAAACTACTTGGCGGATTGTCATGAAACTTTACAGGAATGTTGCTCTTGATGTCTAATTGATCCTAGAAAAATTTCAGGTCGGCCGGAAATTCAAGATGGCCGTCACAGCTAAAAATAGATTTTTTAAAAATAAGTTTGTAGCGACTACTTCTTGAAAACTATAAGTGATATTGATATGGGACTTTTTCTAAAATGATCAGCATTACATGATGTTGATCCTAGTCAAAAATCGTTTTGATTCAACGTTAAACATGGCTGCCAGCGGCCATCTTTGGTTACATAGAGTTATATAGTAAAAACTTGTAGCGACTACTCCTCTGAAACTACTTGGCGGATTGTCATGAAACTTTACAGGAATGTTGCTCTTGATGTCTTATTGATCCTATCAAAATTTCAGGTCGGCCGGAAATTCAAGATGGCCGTCACAGCTAAAAATAGATTTTTAAAAAATAAGTTTGTAGCGACTACTTCTTGAAAACTATAAGTGATATTGATATGGGACTTTTTCTAAAACGATCAGCATGACATGATGTAGATCCTTGTGGAAAATTATTTTGATTCGACGTTAAACAGGGCTGCCAGTGGCCATCTTTGGTTACATAGAGTTATATAGTAAAAACTTGTAGCGACAACTCCTCTGAAACTACTTGACGGATGTTCATGAAACTTCACAGGAATGTTGCACTTGATGTCTAGTTGATCCTTGAAAAATTTCAGGTCGGCCGGAAATTCAAGATGGCCGCCACAGCTAAAAATAGATTTAAAATAAATAAGTTTGTAGCGACTACTTCTTCAAAACAATAAGAGATATTGATATGGGACTTTTTCTAAAATGATCAGTATGACATGATGTTGGTCCTTGTCGAAAATCGTTTTGATTTGACCTTAAACATGGCTGCTTTGTTTACATAGAGTTATATAATGAAAACTTGTAGCGACTACTTCTTTGAAACTACCTGACGGATTTTCATGAAACTTCACAGGAATGTTGCTCTTAATGTCTTATTGATCTTAGCAAAATTTCAGGTCGGCCGGAAATTCAAGATGGCCGCCACGGTTAAAAATAGATTTTCAAAAAACAAGTCTGTAGCGACTACTTCCTGAAATCAAAATCAATCAGTAGAGCTTCAAGGTCATTGACCTCTTGTTTTTACATATTTCTTTGTTGTTTTGGTCAATTCTTACACATACCTATGTTGCCGCACCCCCTCAACCCCCCTCCCCCTCCACCACACCCCACCTCCACGCTCGAAACTGAAATATTTTTATTTAATGTTTATTGTTTTTTACATATATCTGTGTTGTTTTTGTCAATTCTTACAAACAGCACAATCGAAATATTTTTATTTTTTATTTTGTTTTACCATATTTCTGTGTTGTTTTGGTCAATTCTTACACAGCTTTTTACACATATATGTTGCCTCCCCCCCCCCCCCCCCCACCCCCCTCCCTGCCTCTACCCCATCTCCACTCAAAAAATTATTTTTTAATTATTTATTTTTTAAATTATTTTTGTGTTGTTTTGGTCAATTCTTACATAGCTTCTTGCACATATATGTTGCCCCCACCACCCCCACCACCCCCGCCACCCCCACTTGAAACTCTATTTCTTTTTACTAGCTATAAATGTATTATTCTCTGAAAAATCGAATAGTCGAGCTGCGCTGTTCTCCGACAGCTCTTGTTATAATGCCTGGTCTCCTATGGCACCCAGATTGTGATCCTGTCCCATTTCACATCCAGAATTTAGCGCGAAAGCTGTGTTTAGTGATCTATATCTCTTACATTTATTGTCCAAGCTCAAACAAATTTGGGCATGGGATTATTTGTCTCCTATAAATTCTGGCCTCCCATGTAACCCAAATTGTGTATAAAGAAATTGTAAAATGAAGAAATGTCCTTTACATATTTTGATTATTTCAGAGGTGAACAATGCTAAAATTATACTTCCCTATTTCAAGCCCAAATTCCTTATTCCTTCCTTATTGTTTTATCAGATGGTGGCAGATATGTCTGTCTTCTTTTTCTTTTTATGCCCCCGAAGGGCAGCATATAGAAGTCGCACCATTCGTCAGTCAGTCCGTCCGTCATTCTGTTCGTCCATACTATCGTGTACGGTCAATAACTCTGACATTCATGGACGGATTTTTAAATAACTTGGCACAAGTGCTCACCGAAACAAGACCAGGTGTCGCGCGCAAAATCAAGGTCAAGGTCACACTTAGAGGTCTTCTTCTTCCTCCTCATTCTGCTTATTCCTCTTTTGTAAATTGTTAAAAAGATGAAATAACACTAATTTTATACCATATGTTCATTTATTTCATATTGTAGTGTTTTATTATTTTATTTTTCAGGCGACACAGGCCATTGAGCTAGACACATTGATTCCACTGCAGTATGGCACAACCAAACTGATATTGGTTGGTGATCCGGAACAGCTACCACCTACAGTCCTGTCTAAGGTAATAGATGAGATTGCCAGTGTAATATGACAATCCAGGCGCAATAGTATAAGGTCTTCTCGCAAGTCATACTTGCAGATGCTCGATCCTTTTACATAATCAAGGATTACGACTCGCCTTAGGTGCCTTTCGTACATCACTAGCCGAAAGTCTATATGTTGAAGCTAATGAACCGTCACTGTCTCATTGACGGGACAAATTAGCCCTTCATTATGCCATTAAATTACAATCTAACCCGTCAAACCCAACTTTCGATACTGTTTTTAATCCTAGTTATGAACCTGTCTTTATCGAAAACCGAAGGCCATTCAACGATTTGGTCTTCTTATTAAACCAAAATTAAGAGACACTGAAATCGACCAAAATTTGATTGCCAAGTACAAAGTACCACAAATTCCACCGTGGACTTTGTAAACACCAACAGTTATTTTTGATCTTTGCAATAATAACAAATCCAGTACAGACCCTACTGTCTTTCAAAGCAAATTTAATGAAATTAAATTGAAATATAGTGACTTTCAACATATATAAACAGGTGGTTCTGAAGATGGAGATAAGGTAGCTACAGCAGCTGTTGTTCGCAAACACGGCATAAAGAGCCGCCTGCCTGACAAGGCCTCTATCTTTTCAGTTGAAAATTGAATTGAACTTGCCTTAAACTATATTCGGAATCTGATGATGACCATTTTGTAATCTTTTCTGATTCCCTTTCATCTCTTCAAGCCCTATATATTATGAAACATGATAACCCAGATGTGCTTCAACTTTTACAAAAGTACAATTCTCTTATAGTTGATAATGTTATTATTTTCTGCTGGCTTCCAAACCATGTAGGAATATGTGGTAATGATAGAGCTGATAGTGCTGCTAAAGCTGCATTAAGTTTACATATATCTAATGCCAAATTACCTTATACTGATTTTATAAGTTGTATTACCACATATATTCGTAACTCTTGGCAAGCCACTTGGGATTTGTCAGTTAACAATAAACTCCATTCATTTAAACCATTACTCGGAGAATGGCGTTCTTCCAGTAGACAATTCAACGAGAAGAAAATGTCCTAGCCCGGTGCAGGATAGGGCATACATGTTATACTCATTCTTATTTATTACAAAGTGAGCAATTACCAGAACGTATACCCTGCTTTGCACCGTTAATGGTCAAACACATCTTGTTGGAATGTGTAGAGTTTGATCCTATACGTCAAAGGTACTACAATGTTAATACTATGAAAGAGTTATTTGATGCTATAGATTTTAGTCTTTTTTTAGATTTCCTGAGAGAAATCAGACTATATAAATCATTATAATCTGTTCTTATATATATTTACTTGTTTATATACCCATTGACGGCATTTGTTGATTTACATTTATACATAGTTTATATTACTACCATATCAACCCTTAGTTGTAAATAGTTTTATCTTTATATATTTACATTAATTTTTATTTACTACTTCATTTCTTCATCTTTCATCAGTTTTTGCACACAATATAACCTATTTTTGTGTCGATGTGCCGTAAAACATTCATTCATTCCAGCCTGCATGTTACTCAGATATTTTTGTATTCATTTTAAAAATGTACCCAACATAACTGTTACATGTCAAACTTGAACACACAGGCATAACCCCAGAATTATTACTTAATATGAATTTCCATTATTAACTTCTGATATGAAAAATGTGTGATATGTCTGCCTACTTAATTTTGCCTATTCTTGAAAATAATGGCTCGAAATGTGTCAAAAACATCCGCAACTATTCATCATCTGTCTGTCCGTCCATCGTTAACTTTTGCTTTAAATGATTTCTCCTCTGAAACCCTTCGGTCAGTTTTGACTTAAATTCACATGGATGATGGGCAGGTCATGGTCTTTCAAATGTTTGTCCCCACAAAGAATCCAAAATGGTCACTGTTACTAAAAATAGAAAAAACAAAAATCTCGAAAAACCTCAATATTGATTTTGAACATTCTTTTATATGACTTATTGCTAGGAACTAGCAGAATTATGTTTTAGATCTTTATCCAAGTTTCAGGATGGAGCCAGAAAGTTTATGTCACATTGAGTTATATAGGCAAATGTAACATTTTACTTAAACAACATCTCCTTAGAAACTGCTATAGCAATAGAAGAGAAATGGTATTTTGGTTTAAGCAATTTGTTCAATTGTGTAAAATTATTTTTATCATATGACATCACTTGCTTGAGGTATTCACTCAAATAAGGTATAGATAGATCTAATCCCCATGTCACTGAACATCACACAGATGTTGGTCAGGTGATGGTATTTTCGATAATATTTTGTTGCAGCTCAAAAGCCAAGATTACTGACAATAGTGAAAAATTAAAACAAATCTTACTCTCATGAACCACACCATGGATGTTGAAAATTATTTTATCCAATGATTTTGAGATACTTAACTATTATTATTATTTGTGTTTGTGGTCTTCTCCCAAATTTTAAGAGTATGCTTTATAAACACCATGTTTTTGTTTCATTTCAAATCAGGTGAGCGACTTAGGGCCATTTGGGCTTCTTGTTCTAATTGTACATATTTATGCATTGTTTCCCTCGGACTACCAAGTTCATAATATCACTGACTTTGATGCAATGTTTCTGCAGGTAGCCCATGAGAACAAGTTCCCCATGTCACTGACTTTGATACAATGTTTCTGCAGGTAGCCCAAGAGAACAAGTTCCCCGTGTCACTGACTTTGATACAATGTTTCTGCAGGTAGCCCAAGAGAACAAATTCAACATGTCACTGACTTTGAAGCAATGTTTCTGCAGGTAGCCCATGAAAACAAGTTCCCCATGTCACTGACTTTGATACAATGTTTCTGCAGGTAGCCCAAGAGAACAAGTTCAACATGTCACTGACTTTGAAGCAATGTTTCTGCAGGTAGCCCAAGAGAACAAGTTCAACATGTCATTGACTTTGATACAATGTTTCTGCAGGTAGCCCAAGAGAACAAGTTCAACATGTCACTGACTTTGATACAATGTTTCTGCAGGTAGCCCAAGAGAACAAGTTCCCCATGTCACTGACTTTGATACAATGTTTCTGCAGGTAGCCCAAGAGAACAAATTCAACATGTCACTGACTTTGAAGCAATGTTTCTGCAGGTAGCCCATGAGAACAAGTTCCCCATGTCACTGACTTTGATACAATGTTTCTGCAGGTAGCCCAAGAGAACAAGTTCAACATGTCATTGACATTGATACAATGTTTCTGCAGGTAGCCCAAGAGAACAAGTTCAACATGTCACTGACTTTGATACAATGTTTCTGCAGCTAGCCCAAGAGAACAAGTTCAACATGTCATTGACTTTGATACAATGTTTCTGCAGGTAGCCCAAGAGAACAAGTTCTCCATGTCACTGACTTTGATACAATGTTTCTGCAGGTAGCCCAAGAGAACAAGTTCAACATGTCACTGTTTGAGAGATTGGACAGTCACTTTAAGTACAGCGATAACAACCCGGTTATCTTGCTCGATACTCAGTACAGGATGGATAAGGAGATAGCTATGTTCCCAAACAACTACATCTATAATAACAAAATCAAAAATGATTGGTAAGTACTGTTCTATGTTTATTTTTTTTCAACTTTTGAAAGTAAAATAATAACACTCCGTGGACACCTTGTTTAGCTGGTCTAGGGATTTTTCTTTTTTTAGTTGCTTCATGGCTACAAATGTTACAGAACTGGATGTTTGAAAATGAAAGGTTACCACATCCCAGATATTTAACTGAGATTAAATACAGTGACCGCTCACCACAATGACCAGGTGACCACTAATTACAGACTTTTAATGAAGGAAATTGCATGGTAAGGTGTTGAAATGACCACTTACACAAGGTTACCACTAATTGCAGGTGACCGCTCATGCAGGGTTGACGGTCTTATACAAACCTGTTGGCTGTGTAAGGCTTGGAACCTGAAAGTCTGATGTGATAAGCATGTGGTTAGCTCAGTGTCAAGTTGTTTATAACGCCTATTGATTTACATAAACCCATCTCCAAACCACGTGCCTCTGTCTGGAGGAACATCATTGTCAATTTTGTTTAATAATTCATTAACCCCTTCTGATACTAACATCAAGTCCACAAGCCTCTGTCTGAAGAAACATCATTATGTGTTTATATCTGTCTAGTTACATAATCCCCTGCTTGCTGCGACCAGCACCGAATCCACAGGCCTCTGTCTTCGTTGTCCCATTCCCAGTTGCTGTGTCATTTACCAGTATAAGCATGCCATTGTATCTCCAGGTCGGTATTAGACAGGAACCAGTGTCCACTCGTGCCATACCTCCTGTATGATATCACAGAAGGCCAGGAACAGTTCTCACAGTCGAGCAAGTATGTATACATAATTCATCACTTGATCTGCCCCACAATGTTCACTCTTCTCTCTACAAACACAGCAGAAGCAACCCCCCCTCACTAACATGTTGAATGGTGTTTAGCTTTCTCAGATTTATACATATCGTCCTGATCTGTCAAAAAATAAGGAAGCTGTTACTAAAAACAGAAAAATCTTTAAACAACTTCGTCTCATGAACTGCTTGGTAGAATTTGATGAAACTTCACAGGAAGCATCCTTACATGGTCCTCTCTCAGATTAATACAAATCATCCCGATATATCAACAGCTGTTACTAAAAATAAAAAAGTCTTTAAACGACTTCTTCTCATGAAGCAATGACCCAATTCTTTTAAAACTTTACCAAAATCATTGTCTCAAAATCATTGTCTCATAACCCTTTCTAAGATTTATACAAATTTTCTCGTTCCCTCAACAAATATGGCCAAAATAGAAAAATCTTTTAAACAACTTCTCAAGAACCAAGAACCTAATTGTTTTGAAACTTGATAAAAAAAATTGTCTTATAACCCTTTCTCAGATCTGTATAGATTTTCCATACGCATCAATAAATATGGCCACCATTACTAACAATAGAAAAATCTTAAATGACATCTTCTCGTGAACCATTGGCCCACTTTCCTTTTTTTTTCAATATTTTATGAAGTTAAAAACTTCTCCTGCCAGACTAGAAAAAGCAGTTATGGCCTTCGATTGATTGAAATTATTTCTCATCTGATCTTTATGAAACTTGTTCAGAATTTAAAGTGTTAATATAAATAAAAATGCATGACAAGTTTTAGAACAGCCCCCACCCCCACCCCACCATCACAACCACCACACACACACACATTTCCACCAGGTATGTACAGCCCTCTTGGGCCTCTTGTTTAGAGATGTTCAAGTCCCATTCTGCTCGTGGCACTTAAAAAAAGCAGAATCAATAAAACCAGTACCTGTGTTTGGGTGGTTTCTTATCCTGTTTGCAGCATGTCTTTAGAGGCACCATCACTATTTATCATGCAGATATGCTCTTTTCTGCCTGATAAAGGGGTGACCTAATAAACTTTGCTTTATTTGGCTCTGACTAATAAAGCAAAATCAATGCGGACTTCCTTGGCATTTATAGTACATAACGTTATCTGATGTCATAATTTAACGTCATGAAGGAAAAAATATATGGCAGCGTCCAAGTCAAACGTTACATTTTCAAAAACAAATAAAACTAGTAAACTATACAGGAAATGTGGTTCTTCATGATAAAATGCAGAGCCTTGCTTTTCTTTTTTTCCTAAGCTACGTCTAATAAACATGATAGTAAAAGGCCTGACATAATATTCTCTATTTATCATCATCCATCATCATTATCGTTTATTAGTATCAACCTAAACATCAGTGGTCATTCATCATCATCATCAAACGTAAGTCCACACCCCCACCCTGCCTCTCAAAACTCTTTTTTTTATTCTTTTTTTACTTAATTTTCTTTTTTCAGTAAATATCATATATTCCCTAAAATAGATAACCCTTTGCTTCTCCATTGATGCAGGTATTGGCAAGAGTATATGGGATAGTAGTTTTCTGTGAACTCTTACTCCTGTCCTATTCGCCTAGGGTAGTCTCCCATTTATTCACCTGATGACAACTGATGAAGCTACTAATACAATAAAATGTGATTCATTTTCAAAGCATGGCCTAGCCTTTACTGTTGTCATCATCTGAAATCATATTTGTTACTCTCATGTATATAATGCTACTTAAGTATACATGTTCATTGGTCTGGCTATCCAGTTGTTTCTATTAATAGCACATATATAAAAAACTGGATCATGTACTATTGATTTTTAGGCCAGACTTCTAGTACTTTCTAAATTATTGTTTACTTCATGTGATTCATCATATGAAAAATAACTTGTTTATCTTACTGGAATATTCTAAATGTTCTATAACATTCTATGATGGTATAAATACAGCCTTTTGGGATTTTTGTTTGGTTTCAGTATCAGTATTCAAAGTGGAGTATCAGGTTTATTATTTAATTGGGAATTTACAAAATAGTGGATGTAATGCTGTGAATTAAAATATATTGTGAGAGGATAAAAATGATTGTGCTCATCTATAATGAAAGTGACTGTGGTTTATTTGGACTATTGTCAATTAATCAGGAAAGACTTGAAGTGAAATTGGATTAAAGGGATGCTAGACAATTTTGATTAAAAGGACACTTGACATTTTAGATTAAAGGGACACTTACCAATATTATTTGGAATTTATTCATTTATCAGATTTTAAAGAAATACTTGATCCATTTTAGGTATTTTCTATAAGTGATATTTTTTCATTTTTCGTATTTGAATAAATTAGTTGATCATATTTTAAAAATAGTTGTTGCTGGTTTTACTTCCTTTCTTGATACATTTTGCCTCTAACTTATTAAAATTATGATAAAATCCTGATTATTCTTCTTATTTTTGTAAGTGTGAAATTTAATATAAACACTTAAAGTTTTGTTCATAGCAGTATAAATAATACGTCTTCTACAGTCTTCGCCTGCATAGCATGGCAGACACTAAGGGATTGTTTTGTCCGTCGTCTGTCATCCGTTGTCGTCCATCACACTTTAACCTGCAACCTAACCCTGGCCATAAATTGAAAAGTATTTGACCTATGTTCATGAAACTTCACACACATCTTCATCTTAACCAAAGGAATGTTGTTACACATGTCAAATAACTCTGACTTTCATTTTATCAGAGTTATGCCCCTTTTCATAGAACTTTAATCTGCAACCTAACCTAGCTCATAACTTGGCAAAATATTGACCTATGGTCATGAAACTTTATACAGTTCTTCCTTATCAGTTATCCAATGCAGATCTTGATGTATGCACCTTTTCATAAACGTTAACATATAAAAAAAGGCCTGCTCCATTGTTCATGAAGGGTTGCACCCCGTGTCTTCAAATTTTATAATTGAAATAAGCACATGGCATGCGATACAAGTGTTCCATGGAACAGCCTCATTTAGTTAAAATTAATTGATTTTCATAAAAAATATTTGAACAGTTGTTTTCCTTCATTTATATTTTAATCTTCTTCTTTTTTTATAAGAGACTGAGTTTGCAATGGTTCTTAATTAGGTATTGACATGTATCCTGATAAGAGACACGATAAAAACAGGTGAACCAAATGGTTGGACCTTGTTTGGATAGAGTTATCAGTGGAGACAAGTTACTGATGTTCTTCATTGAAGAATAAATAATAAAAAAGTAGATGTAGGACCATGCACTAATACGGGGTTCTGCTTTAAACAATAAACATGGGATTTAAACATTTCAAGTGGAATGAATGGGTAAACATGGAAACATGGCTCCATTGTAAATGAAGTGCCTACTACAGAATTTGGAGTAGTTCTGCAATGTAGAAGGTTCTAGGCCCATATTCCGTATTTGAAATTGATGTAAATGGAGGATGAGCCTGGCATGGCACCATATAACCTTTCTGCTAATGGTTTGTCATAAAATCCAGTTCAGTTTAGCTCATTTACAGTGGTTTTAACAAAAAATATGATATTTTTTATCAATTCATACAATTCTTTCCTACTGCAAACTTTGAAGCCTTCTTTTTCGTGCTCATTGGCATAGATTATACATGTTTACAATAGGCCTTATTTTCATGGTTCTTTGTTTCAGGTCGATGAGTAATGCTGCAGAGGCTAGATTCACGGCGGAGTTGTGTAAGCTGATAGTAGCCGAGTCGTCTGTCACGGAGAAGGTAATCGGTATCATCGCTCCATACGCCAAACAGAAAACACTCCTGCTGCAGGAGCTTGAACAAAGGTGAGGCATCTATCTTGGGACATCATTACAATGTTTTCCTTTCTGACAAGTCAGTTGTCACATGCCTATACCTTGAACATGACATCACAGCTATTTGACTTAATAACATGATTAGGAGTGGCCATGTTGATAGCTTGGTAGACCCTGACTTGGAGATCGTGGGTTCAAGTCTCAAAGTTGGCTAAGGATGAAAACCAAGCAGTCCCATGTATCGGAGTCAATCCTTTGAGCAGGAGTCTGTCCACCAAGCACGTTAGAAATTTATTTGCTAGTAAGAGAGGGTACAGTTCCCCGATTCCCATGTATCCTTCCCTCTCGCTTGATCTGCTCAACATAACCCCAGATGATGAGATGTTTAAACAACAGCTCAGTACATGATTATGGATGTCAATATAATTATTTTAACATAAAAAATATGTGTGGTACATGTGTGCCACCAGTGTATCATTTTCATTTGTGGCTAATTTGTAAATAACATGATACACAAAGTAACATGAATCTAATAAAAAAGTAACACATGTGGCACATGTCACAGTATTTTTCCTGTGTATGATTAGAGTGATAAATGTGTTAGACTGATACATGTGTTAGAATAATAAATATGTTAGACTGATACATGTGTTAGACTGATGCATGTGTTAGACATATAAATGTGTTAGACTGATAAATGTGTTAGAGTGATAAATGTGTTAAGAGAGATAAATGTGTTAGACCGATGCATGTGTTAGACTGGTACATGTGTTAGACTGATACATGTGTTAGACTGATGCATGTGTTATACTGATAAATGTGTTATACTGATAAATGTGTTAGACTGATAAATGTGTCCGAGTGATAAATGTGTTAGGCTGGTACATGTGTTAGACGGATGCATGTGTTAGACTGATGCATGTGTTAGACTGATAAATGTGTTAGACTGATAAATGTGTTAGACTGATAAATGTGTCAGAGTGATAAATGTGTTAGACTGATACATGTGTTAGACTGATAAATGTGTTAGAGTGATAAATGTGTTAAGAGTGATAAATGTGTTAGACTGGTACATGTGTTAGACTGATGCATGTGTTAGACTGGTACATGTGTTAGACTGGTGCATGTGTTAGACTGATGCATGTGTTATACTGATAAATATGTTAGACTGATAAATGTGTCAGAGTGATAAATGTGTTAGACTGATACATGTGTTAGACTGATACATGTGTTAGATTTATGCATGTGTTATACTGATAAATGTGTTAGACTGATAAATGTGTCAGAGTGATACATGTGTTAAGAGTGATAAATATGTTAGACTGGTACATGTGTTAGACTGATGCATGTGTTAGACTGATGCATGTGTTAGACTGATACATGTGTTAGATTTATGCATGTGTTATACTGATAAATGTGTTAGACTGATAAATGTGTCAGAGTGATACATGTGTTAAGAGTGATAAATATGTTAGACTGATAAATGTGTTAGACAGATGCATGTGTTAGACTGATGCATGTGTTAGACTGATAAATGTGTTAGACTGATAAATGTGTTATAGTGATAAATGTGTTAAGACTGATAAATGTGTTAGACTGATAAATATGTTATAGTGATAAATGTGTTAGACTGGTACATGTGTTAGACAGATACATGTGTTAGACTGATAAATGTGTTAGACTGATGAATGTGTTAGACTGATACATGTTTTAGAGTGATACATATGTTAAGAGTGGTGATAAATGTGTTAGACTGATACATGTGTTAGACTGATGCATGTGTAAGACCAGTGCATGTGTTAGACTGAAGCATGTGTTAGAGTGATACATGTGTTAAGAGTGACACATGTGTTAGACTAATGCATGTGTTAGACTGATACATGTGTTAGAGTGATATATGTGTTAAGAGTGACAAATGTGTTAGACTGATGCATGTGTTAGACTGATACATGTGTTAGAGTGATAAATGTGTTAAGAGTGACAAATGTGTTAGACTGATGCATGTGTTAGACTGATACATGTGTTGGAGTGATAAATGTGTTAAGAGTGACAAATGTGTTAAAAGTGATACATGTGTTAAGAGTAATAAATGTGTTAGCGTGACAAATGTGTTCAAAATGATAAATGTGTTAAGAATGATACATGTTTAGACTGATACTGATACAACGTATATGTTAGACTGATAAATGTGTATGTGATGTAATAACAGCAGTACTTGTACTTTAATCTAAATTAAATGTCAATCTTTACAAATGTTTAACTGTTCACAGAGATCTGAATATTGAGGTGTCGACAGTAGATGGTTTCCAGGGACGTGAGAAGCATGTGATTGTGATGTCCTGTGTGAGGGCCAACGTGTCCGGTGCGATTGGGTATGTGTCAACTTCTGTATATTCTGCATTCACTATACTGCATTCAGTATACTCATTTCTTTAAATTTGCTGTGTTCTCTAAGGCTGGCAAAACTATTATCGTTAATCGTACCTGAAATATTTACTCTCCTCTTCCCTTGCAACCCTACTGCCAATTGTTAATCTCCTCTTCCCCTGCAACCCTACTGCCAATTGTTAATCTCCTCTTCCCCTGCAACCCTACTGCCAATTGTTAATCTCATCTTCCCCTGTAACCCTACTACCAATTGTTAATATCCTCTTCCCATGCAACATTACTGCCAATTGTTAATCTCCTCTTCCCTTGCAATCCTACTGCCAATTGTTAATCTCCTCTTCCCCTGCAACCCTACTGCCAATTGTTAATCTCCTCTTCCCCTGCAACCCTACTGCCAATTGTTAATCTCCTCTTCCCCTGTAACCCTACTACCAATTGTTAATATCCTCTTCCCATGCAACCCTACTGCCAATTGTTAATCTCCTCTTCCCCTGCAACATTACTGCCAATTGTTAATCTACTCTTCTCCTGCAACCCTACTGACAATTGTTAATCTCCTCTTCCCCTGCAACCCTACTGCCAATTGTTAATCTCCTCTTCCCCTGCAACCCTACTGCCAATTGTTACTCTCTTGTTCCACTGCAACCCTACTGCCCTGCAACCCTACTGCCAATTGTTAATCTCCTCTTCCCCTGCAACATTACTGCCAATTGTTAATCTACTCTTCTCCTGCAACCCTACTGACAATTGTTAATCTCCTCTTCCCCTGCAACCCTACTGCCAATTGTTAATCTCCTCTTCCCCTGCAACCCTACTGCCAATTGTTACTCTCTTGTTCCACTGCAACCCTACTGCCCTGCAACCCTACTGCCAATTGTTAATCTCCTCTTCCCCTGCAACCCTACTACCAATTGTTAATCTCCTCTTCCCATGCAACATTACTGCCAATTGTTAATCTCCTCTTCCCCTTCAATCCTACTGCCAATTGTTACTCTTCTCTTCCCCTGCAACCCTATTGCCAATTGTTAATCTCCTCTTCCCCTGCAACTCTACTGCCTTGCAACCCTACTGCCAATTGTTAATCTCCTCTTCCCCTGCAACCCTACTGCCAATTGTTACTCTCTTGTTCCACTGCAACCCTACTGCCCTGCGACCCTACTGCCAATTGTTAATCTCCTCTTCCCCTGCCACCCTACTACCAATTGTTAATCTCCTCTTCCCATGCAACATTACTGCCAATTGTTAATCTCCTCTTCCCCTTCAATCCTACTGCCAATTGTTACTCTTCTCTTCCCCTGCAACCCTACTGCCAATTGTTAATCTCCTCTTCCCCTGCAACCCTAAACAATTGTTAATCTCCTCTTCCCCTTCAATCCTACTGCCAATTGTTACTCTTCTCTTCCCCTGCAACCCTACTGCCAATTGTTAATCTCCTCTTCCCCTGCAACTCTACTGCCTTGCAACCCTACTGCCAATTGTTAATCTCCTCTTCCCCTGCAACTCTACTGCCTTGCAACCCTACTGCCAATTGTTAATCTCCTCTTCCCCTGCAACCCTACTACCAATTGTTAATCTCCTCTTCCCATGCAACATTACTGCCAATTGTTAATCTCCTCTTCCCCTGCAACATTACTGCCAATTGTTAATCTCCTCTTCCCCTTCAATCCTACTGCCAATTGTTACTCTTCTCTTCCCCTGCAACCCTATTGCCAATTGTTAATCTCCTCTTCCCCTGCAACTCTACTGCCTTGCAACCCTACTGCCAATTGTTAATCTCCTCTTCCCCTGCAACCCTACTGCCAATTGTTACTCTCTTGTTCCACTGCAACCCTACTGCCCTGCGACCCTACTGCCAATTGTTAATCTCCTCTTCCTCTGCAACCCTACTACCAATTGTTAATCTCCTCTTCCCATGCAACATTACTGCCAATTGTTAATCTCCTCTTCCTCTGCAACCCTACTACCAATTGTTAATCTCCTCTTCCCATGCAACATTACTACCAATTGTTAATCTCCTCTTCCCCTGCAACATTACTGCCAATTGTTAATCTCCTCTTCCCCTTCAATCCTACTGCCAATTGTTACTCTTCTCTTCCCCTGCAACCCTACTGCCAATTGTTAATCTCCTCTTCCCCTGCAACCCTAAACAATTGTTAATCTCCTCTTCCCCTTCAATCCTACTGCCAATTGTTAATCTTCTCTTCCCCTGCAACCCTACTGCCAATTGTTAATCTCCTCTTCCCCTGCAACTCTACTGCCTTGCAACCCTACTGCCAATTGTTAATCTCCTCTTCCCCTGCAACCCTACTGCCAATTGTTACTCTCTTGTTCCACTGCAACCCTACTGCCCTGCAACCCTACTGCCAATTGTTAATCTCCTCTTCCCCTGCAACCCTACTACCAATTGTTAATCTCCTCTTCCCATGCAACATTACTGCCAATTGTTAATCTCCTCTTCCCCTGCAACATTACTGCCAATTGTTAATCTCCTCTTCCCCTTCAATCCTACTGCCAATTGTTACTATTCTCTTCCCCTGCAACCCTACTGCCAATTGTTAATCTCCTCTTCCCCTGCAACCCTACTGCCTTGCAGCCCTACTGCCAATTATTAATCTCTTCTTCCTCTGCAACCCTACTGCCAATTGTTAATCTCCTCTTCCCCTGCAAGCCTACTGCCAATTGTTAATCTCCTCTTCCCCTGCAACATTACTGCCAATTGTTAATCTCCTCTTCCCCTGCAAGCCTACTGCCAATTGTTCATCTCCTCTTCCCCTGCAACCCTACTGCCAATTGTTAATCTCCTCTTCCCCTGCAACCCTAAACAATTGTTAATCTCCTCTTCCCCTGCAAGCCTAATGCCAATTGTTCATCTCCTCTTCCCCTGCCACCCTACTACCAATTGTTAATCTCCTCTTCCCATGCAACATTACTGCCAATTGTTAATCTCCTCTTCCCCTTCAATCCTACTGCCAATTGTTACTCTTCTCTTCCCCTGCAACCCTACTGCCAATTGTTAATCTCCTCTTCCCCTGCAACCCTAAACAATTGTTAATCTCCTCTTCCCCTTCAATCCTACTGCCAATTGTTACTCTTCTCTTCCCCTGCAACCCTACTGCCAATTGTTAATCTCCTCTTCCCCTGCAACTCTACTGCCTTGCAACCCTACTGCCAATTGTTAATCTCCTCTTCCCCTGCAACTCTACTGCCTTGCAACCCTACTGCCAATTGTTAATCTCCTCTTCCCCTGCAACCCTACTACCAATTGTTAATCTCCTCTTCCCATGCAACATTACTGCCAATTGTTAATCTCCTCTTCCCCTGCAACATTACTGCCAATTGTTAATCTCCTCTTCCCCTTCAATCCTACTGCCAATTGTTACTCTTCTCTTCCCCTGCAACCCTATTGCCAATTGTTAATCTCCTCTTCCCCTGCAACTCTACTGCCTTGCAACCCTACTGCCAATTGTTAATCTCCTCTTCCCCTGCAACCCTACTGCCAATTGTTACTCTCTTGTTCCACTGCAACCCTACTGCCCTGCGACCCTACTGCCAATTGTTAATCTCCTCTTCCTCTGCAACCCTACTACCAATTGTTAATCTCCTCTTCCCATGCAACATTACTGCCAATTGTTAATCTCCTCTTCCTCTGCAACCCTACTACCAATTGTTAATCTCCTCTTCCCATGCAACATTACTACCAATTGTTAATCTCCTCTTCCCCTGCAACATTACTGCCAATTGTTAATCTCCTCTTCCCCTTCAATCCTACTGCCAATTGTTACTCTTCTCTTCCCCTGCAACCCTATTGCCAATTGTTAATCTCCTCTTCCCCTGCAACTCTACTGCCTTGCAACCCTACTGCCAATTGTTAATCTCCTCTTCCCCTGCAACCCTACTGCCAATTGTTACTCTCTTGTTCCACTGCAACCCTACTGCCCTGCGACCCTACTGCCAATTGTTAATCTCCTCTTCCTCTGCAACCCTACTACCAATTGTTAATCTCCTCTTCCCATGCAACATTACTGCCAATTGTTAATCTCCTCTTCCTCTGCAACCCTACTACCAATTGTTAATCTCCTCTTCCCATGCAACATTACTACCAATTGTTAATCTCCTCTTCCCCTGCAACATTACTGCCAATTGTTAATCTCCTCTTCCCCTTCAATCCTACTGCCAATTGTTACTCTTCTCTTCCCCTGCAACCCTACTGCCAATTGTTAATCTCCTCTTCCCCTGCAACCCTAAACAATTGTTAATCTCCTCTTCCCCTTCAATCCTACTGCCAATTGTTAATCTTCTCTTCCCCTGCAACCCTACTGCCAATTGTTAATCTCCTCTTCCCCTGCAACTCTACTGCCTTGCAACCCTACTGCCAATTGTTAATCTCCTCTTCCCCTGCAACCCTACTGCCAATTGTTACTCTCTTGTTCCACTGCAACCCTACTGCCCTGCAACCCTACTGCCAATTGTTAATCTCCTCTTCCCCTGCAACCCTACTACCAATTGTTAATCTCCTCTTCCCATGCAACATTACTGCCAATTGTTAATCTCCTCTTCCCCTGCAACATTACTGCCAATTGTTAATCTCCTCTTCCCCTTCAATCCTACTGCCAATTGTTACTATTCTCTTCCCCTGCAACCCTACTGCCAATTATTAATCTCTTCTTCCTCTGCAACCCTACTGCCAATTGTTAATCTCCTCTTCCCCTGCAAGCCTACTGCCAATTGTTAATCTCCTCTTCCCCTGCAACCCTACTGCCAATTGTTAATCTCCTCTTCCCCTGCAACCCTACTGCCAATTGTTAATCTCCTCTTCCCCTGCAACCCTACTGCCAATTGTTAATCTCCTCTTCCCCTGCAACATTACTGCCAATTGTTAATCTCCTCTTCCCCTGCAAGCCTACTGCCAATTGTTAATCTCCTCTTCCCCTGCAACCCTACTGCCAATTGTTAATCTCCTCTTCCCCTGCAACCCTACTGCCAATTGTTAATCTCCTCTTCCCCTGCAACATTACTGCCAATTGTTAATCTCCTCTTCCCCTGCAACCCTAAACAATTGTTAATCTCCTCTTCCCCTGCAAGCCTACTGCCAATTGTTCATCTCCTCTTCCACTGCAACCCTACTGCCAATTGTTAATCTCCTCGCCCTCTGCAACCCTACTGCCCACTGCTAATTGTTAATATCCTCGCCCCCTGCAACCCTACTGCCCTGCAACCCTACTGCCAATTGTTAATCTCCTCGCCCTCTGCAACCCTACTGCCCACTGCTAATTGTTAATATCCTCGCCCCCTGCAACCCTACTGCCCTGCAACCCTACTGCCAATTGTTAATCTCCTCGCCCTCTGCAACCCTACTGCCCACTGCTAATTGTTAATATCCTCGCCCCCTGCAACCCTACTGCCCTGCAACCCCACTGCCAATTGTTAATCTCCTCTTCCCCTGCAACCCTACTACCAATATTTAATTTCCTCTTCCCCTGCAACCCTACTGACCTGCAACCCCACTGCCAATTGTCAATCTCCTCTTCCCCTGCAACCCCACTGCCAATTGTTAATCTCCTCTTCCCCTGCAACCCTACTGCCAAATGTTAATCTCCTCTTCCCCTGCAACCCAACTGCCAATTGTTAATCTCCTCTCCCTCTGCAACCCTACTGCCAATTGTTAATCTCCTCTTCCACTGCAACCCCACTGCCAATTGTTAATCTCCTCTTCCCCTGCAACCCTACTGCCAATTGTTAATCTCCTCTTCCCCTGCAACCCTTCTGCCAATTGTTAATCTCCTCTTCCCCTGCCACCCCACTGCCAATTGTTAATCTCCTCTTCCCCTGCAACCCCACTGCCAATTGTTAATCTCCTCTTCCCCTGCAACCCTACTGCCAATTGTTAATCTCCTCTCAGTGCATACGTGGTCAAGAGGGTAAAAGACTCTGAGTTTAAAACCTTCTCACCTCTCACTGCGGCAGGTTCAAATCCCACTGGGAGCTCAACTTGTAAGTGAAAAGTGTTAATTCTAAAGGATGGCGGGAGGTATACAATACTGGTTTTACCCAGGTCTGCATTCACCACTACAATTTGATCATCATACAAAGCCTAAAATGTTCTAAATATGGTGTAAAACACCTTTCAATCAAACATCAAACAAAGATATTCTCCTCTTCTGCTGCAACCCTAGTGTCGTAGTAACTTTGTTGGATAAGATCATAAGTTGTAGGTAATTCGTGAAACAAATTATCTTTTGTATTCTTATAAATTTGTAATCTAAACTAGAGAGTATGAGAAATATTTAACAAAGGTAGATTATAAGAATCTTTCCTGGGTATCTGGTGAAGATAGGGAATTCCAACCCGAGGTATAAGTGTTTTTATCGGAACCAAGACTCTGCCGAGGTTCTGATTAAAACACTTATACCGAGAGTTGCAATTCCCTATCTGAACCGAATACCCATGATAGATTATTTTTCTTGAATATCAGAGACATGTTGTGCGTCGACAACGTCAGTTATTAACGTTTTACATATTTTCCTGCATACCGGATGTTGGCGTGCGTGAATTTTATCTCGACTCCAGGGTGAGATGGAAATATCTAGCCCCGGTAAAATGACGGATATCCTTGTCCGGTATGCAAGAAAAGTCTCTCCTGATACTCCCTACAGTGTGCCAATTTTCATGGGCATTGATGTTTAAAAATAATGTTAACTTAACCGGTTTGATGATTTTTGATGGAGTAATGGCCCTTTGAATATTTTCTCACAAAAATCTTGTCCGCGCTAATTCTCCGTAACCCCTGATGGATTTTCACGAAACTTTATGGGAAGCATCAGTATCTAGTGGAGATGCTGATGTCTTTGTTGGGTTCTGGTTTGATGATATTTGACGGAGTTATGGCCCTTTAAATATTTTCACACAAAAATCTTTTCCACATTATTTCTCCGTAACTCCTTTATGGATTTTCACCAGACGTGTAAGAAGCATCAGTATGAAATAGAGATACACATAATTATCATTGTGGTATTCTGGTTCAGTGATTTTTGATGGAGTTCTGGCCACTTGAATATTTTCTCAGAAAAATCTTTTCGGCCCTATTTCTCCATAACTCCTGTATGAATTTTTACAAAACTTTGTGACAAGCATCAGTATGAAGTGGAGATGCACATATCATTTTGGGGTACGCGTGTGCAGGGATATTAATCACCTTCAGTGATAGTTCTGTTTGTAGGTTTATTGGTTAGATCTGTAGGTAACAGAAACAAACACTTTGCTATTTGTAGATTTATTGGTAATAGAAACATACACTTGTTATTTGTAGATTTGTTGGTAACAGAAACCGGATGAATGTTTCTCTAACAAGGGCCAAGTATGCCATGTATCTGGTCGGACATTTTGAGTCACTCGAGGTAATTTGGTCTTACATTAGTCTGTAAGGAAGATCTTTAATAAACTATGCATGTACAAAGTCATGTAAACTGATGTATAGAAATTATTTGATATCACGAGATGGAAGGCATGTTGTTTTTTCACGAGTCAGCGGATGCAAAAATAATTCTTAGTAATCAAACCCACTCGTTAAATGATCTGTTTATTATATTTAAATGTAAATTTGAACCATATCATGATGTTTACTTGATTAAAACTTAAGAGATTAAAACTTAAGAGAATCTGGACTGATTTCAGTTTGTGTGTAGCATAGCATGGCAGACACTTAGGGACCTTTTATGAAAATTGGTTTCTGCTCACTTAAAAGAGAACAGCTGCATGGATTTTATATTTGCTGAGTAATTATGGTTTGATGAGACATACACCCCTATTGATTTGTGAGGTCAAAGATCAAGGTCTCCGCTCATTTGAAAGAGAATCTGTCTCACTCAATCTCTCTCTCTCTCTCTCTTAATTGACATGTATATTGTATGAATTTTCAATCAAGCATTCGCCATCTCCAACAAGTTACAATCAGGGAAAATAATTATTATGCTCTATCAACAGTCTAGTGACGAGTGGAAGGAACTAATCGCAGACGCTCGGCGGAGAAAGAAGATCGTGCATGTTGAGGAGAGGTTTACAGACCAGACTGCAAGACTCTGTCTCAAACAGAAAAGATCTGAAACACCCCATACATGAGATGCTCAAACTGTACAAGACTCTGTCTCAAACAGAAAAGATCTGAAACACCCCATACATGAGATACTCAAACTGTACAAGACTCTGTCTCAAACAGAAAATATCTGAAACACCCCATACATGAGATACTCAAACTGTACAAGACTGTCTCAAACAGAAAATATCTGAATCACCCCATACATGAGATACTCAAACTGTACAAGACTGTCTCAAACAGAAAATATCTGAAACACCCCATACATGAGATACTCAAACTGTACAAGACTGTCAAACAGAAAATATCTGAAACACCCCATACATGAGATACTCAAACTGTACAAGACTGTCTCAAACAGAAAATATCTGAAACACCCCATATATGAGATACTCAAACTGTGCAAGACTCTGTCTCAAACAGAAAATATCTGAAACACCCCATACATGGGATACTCAAACTGTACAAGACTGTCTCAAACAGAAAATGTCTGAAACAC